>JAPXFY010005995.1:0-13682 GCA_030674185.1 Monoplex corrugatus
ACATTATTTGATGAATACGCTTTGTTGTTGTTGTTGTTGTAAACACGCATTCTGATTCTATTTTTGTATTTTTCTGGTTTGTGTTTGTTAGAGCGCTGGCAGTCACTGTGATTCACATTACTGTTTTTACGAAACAAAACGCTGGGAAAACCACGCAAGACTCCATGACATGTAGGAGTACGTATTTTGACAGGCCAAGTCCGTTTTCTTACCTGTCATTACGTGTGTCATTTTTCGTATCGTATGTTTATGTTTTGAAAAAGATGAATCGGAGCATGCTATGATTTTGAACAATCTCAAGGATGATAAATATTATCGTTTTCTAAAATAGTGTTACAGAGATGACACTCAAAAGCATGGTGTTGTCAAGTTTTTAAAATCAAAAGACTACTTCATATTTTACTTGCAACACAGCGTTTATTTGAGGAAAGAAATACGTGCAAAATAACATTATAGCAGCAAGTTGTTGAACATTTTAGTGATACTAGAATTATTCAGCCGATGGTTTTACTTGTGTGAGTGCACGGGTGATTGTGTAAAAGTCTCTGTGTGTATAGCGCACTGGACCATGATGTGAAGCATGCAGCTCGCTTAATTGCTGAAAAGATGTTAAAGATCATGAACATGTTAAACGTAAGGAACTGTTGTTTTGTAAACAGTTAAAAATAGAAGGCACTAATTTTCTGAAGAAGAAACACCACAGTACAGTCAGTCTGATCAGGAGTGGGATAGAGAACCACCACACATGGAAAAATAAATCCACATGTCAGAACTGAAAACGAAATGTTAACATAAAGGAAAATAAAATCAACTGAGGAGCGCTCAGCATGTCAGGTTAGTGACTGGGATGCAAGGTACTTGTGAGAATGTTTGCAATCAGTATGAAAGGAACACAACTGCACAGCATCATATCATTGACTGCTGGACAATAAATCAAACAACTTGTCAGTGAAGAAAATGTTATTGTTGCTGCTCGCATTATAACTTTACCTACACATAAATCATTTGTATGATTCCTGTTCACTATAATACTATCTTTGTCAGTGTGTTAGTCATTGTAACCAGCATGTCATGACATAAATCATGGATATTCACTGTACTATTTTAAAACATTTTTTTTTTTCGTGATTTATGGCATGATTCCAGCTTGAACAAAAGACGTTTTCTCAGAGACAGAGATGGGAGGAGGAGGGAATAATGGGTATAGCATATGCTTTGTTAAAAAATAAATCATTTTCATTTGTGATTGAGAAAATTCTCTCTCTCTCTCTCTCTCTCTCTCTCTCTCTCTCTCTCTCTCTCTCTCTTTTAATAAGACACACAACACCTCCAGATCGTCTCCCCTGCATAGACAACTTCTGAGCAGGTTTATAGAACATTTCAAAATCAGTGAAGCAATTGTTATGAAAAGTATCAAGAAATGTTTCAAAAATGCAAACAAGATCAAATGATTGAATGTAATTAACAAATTCATTGTTATGTAACTTTGACAATAAGCCATCAACATTCCAACTAAGAAATGAAAAGGAGCAATTTATAATACTTTGTACAAGGGACTGAACCCCATGATCAACCACACTGTCAGTGTCACTCCTAACATTTGCCACACTTGGCCTATCTAAGCATGTTTGGCTTGACACATAGCCAGGTGAAGCGACCACCAAGTTAGCAACATCGAGTGCGCTGCCAACATAGTTTGCACGTGAAGGTGACGGTTCACTATAACTGTCGACCTGAACCGGGAAAACCGGTGCTAGGGCAATTTGTCTACCCTCAGCAAAAACTGTCACAGGCCGGCCACACCCCTATCTTAATTCTACCAGATTATTCTTATCATCTAAATAGTACTTCTTGCCATCAACAATCAAATGATCATGTACAAGCATTGCTCTTTTGCCCTCTTCACGAGCCTTTTTAAGATATGGTGTTAACAGTTTCCTGACATTTCTTACTCTCACAGTAAAGTCTTCACTAATGAATAGGGCTGTTCCTTGCAGCTTCTTTCTGGCTTTCAGAATGGCTTGTTTTTGTTTATAGAATGTGCAGCAAGCCATAACTGGAGAGTCCATTTTTGAATTTATGCGATGCACTCTCTCAAATCGGATGTCATCAGACATCTCTAGCTTAGTGATAATGTCTTTCAGCATGCCTTCACACTGATCACTGGTTTCATTTTCCTGTCTTATCATACCGTGGATGACGATGTTGTTTCTCCTGGAACGTCCCTGCAGGTCGTCCACTCTCCTGGCCAGGTCTTGGTTCTCCCTCCTCAGGCTCTGCACCTCCTCCTTCAGCTGCCCCACCTCCCCCTGCAGCTTTGTGTACTGATCACGCAACATGATCACTTCAGCTTTCACGTCGTCCATTTTCTTATACATATCATCACGTATATCGTCCATCTTCTGGTTCAGTGAAACGTTCATGGAAGTTAATGTGGTCATAATGTCTACCAAAGATGGATTTTGGGACATACCTTGGGGCGTGAAGTCTTGGGGTGATCGAGCCGGAGAAGAAGTACTACTATTCTTCTGAGTGTAGCTTTGCATCCTGGTTTGTCTTGTATTGGTGGTTTTGCTGCTTTTATCACTGTCCACTGGGCCGGGGTGGGGGTGAACGTCTCCTGCTCGTTGCAATAGGTCGCAAAAAACAAATTGAACGAGGAGCAAACCTACTGTGACACCGGCTTGCATGTTACGAAGTATCAATGTCCGTGTAAACACTTTGTTTTTCATTCGCCGATACATATAATTTACGTATACGGACAAGAAACTGCCACATTTCGCCCTGAAATCGATGCCCTCCGCTGGCATGGCTCTCCACACTGCAGTCCGCAAAAATTAGGGATCCAATATGGTGCAACAACGTCGTAGTATGCAGAAATTCGGCCAACCGCGCAGACACCGACCATCACTCTCAAGCCGCCATCTTGTTCCCCCCTTGGATTGTGATAATGGCATTTCTTTGCTAGAAGATTTTCTGTGTGACTTTTTGATTGAGTCTGATGATGTTTTCATTTTGATATGTGGAGACCTGAATAGCAGAATCGCAAATATTTCCCATGTATGTAAAGATCATGATAATGATTCTGTCTTGGGATTGAACAGTCAGCCAGTGTATACAAATAGGCACTCTGAGGATGACAAACTAAATAATTATGGCAAACTATTACTGAACATGTGCAGTGTTTTTGATCTACATGTTTTAAATGGTGAGTGCCATGGGGATTCTCATGGACGTTACACGTTTATTTCTGATTCTGGGTGCAGTGTTAATGATTATTTTATCATGTCTTGTGATTTATATAGCAGGATAGCTGATTGTTGTCATCTTAACGTTGCAGATCGGATAGAATCCACCCACATGCCTGTAGAGTTTAGGTTTCACATGAAAGATAGCAACTGCGTATTGGAACAAAAAGAGGATTTTTCGCTTTCATTAGATAAGTTTGTTTGGGATGAAGATTTTCAAGGAACATACACTCATAAATTAAGATCAGGGGAACTAAACCAAAGACTAGAGACAGCTAGAGGCATGGTGTACTCTGATATAAATGTTGCTCTAGAATTGTTTAATTCTTGTATAAAAGACGCAGCTCAGTGTATGAAAAAAAGTGTTATTATTGGTAGGCGTAAAAAAGCGAATCCCTGGTTTGACAAGGAATGTGTTACTCTAAAGAAGAAAGTTCGAAATTCATTGCAGATTTTTAGACGCACTTTACTTGCAAATGATAGATATAATTATTGCCGTGCAAGACGTGAATACAATAAGTTTAAAAAGTTTAAGGAAGAGCAGTACAATATGGCTTTGATAGACAAGCTAGTAAACTCAATGAATGACCAGAAAGGCTTTTGGAGCACCATCAGTATGATTTCTTCGAAAAGAAAACAGCCTAGAAATACAGTATGTATTGAAACATGGTTTAGGCATTTCAAAGACTTGCTGCAGAAAGATGCTTCGAATAATGTTGATAATTTAGAAGAAATAGAAAATGAAGCGAATGAAGAAATACAGCATTTAAATGAATCAATCTCCACACATGAGGTACTAGTAGCTCTAAGAAAATTAAAAAATGGCAAATCAGCTGGTCTAGATGGAGTCATCGGTGAATTGTTGAAAAATGCTGTTGGATGCGATCATGTTGTTGGTTTTCTAGTGACATTCTATAACTTTTTGTTTGATAACGGCATCTTCCCAAAGAACTGGTCCGAATCCATTGTTATTCCTCTCTATAAAAAAGGTAATGTTAATGATCCTAATAACTATAGAGGCATATCTATTTGTGACATAACCAGTAAAGTGTATAGCACAATAATTAACAGTAGACTGCAAAAATGGGTCGAGGCAAATAATATAACAGGAATTTCAGGCTGGTTTCAAGAGAGATTATTCTACTATAGATCATATGTTTACACTGATGGCACTTGTTCAGAAGCAATTTACATTAAATCGCAAACTTTATGTTGCCTTTATTGATTTTGAGAAAGCCTTTGATTCAATCAACAGAAGTTTATTATGGCCTATTTTGTTAAAAAATGGCGTTAATGGAAAACTGTTTAAATGTGTTATGAGTATGTATGAAAGTGTTAAGGCAAGAGTGAGATGTGGAAGTGCTTTGTCTGATTGTATCAACTGTACAGCTGGTGTGAAGCAAGGGGATGTATGTAGTCCTATTTTATTTTCTTTATTCATTAATGAGGTTACTAGAGAAGTTACTGAAAACGGTCGTCATGGAGCCTGTTTTTTGAATGATGCTTTAGAATTATTTATTTTGCTTTTTGCAGACGACATTGTGCTATTAGCGGAAACAGTGATAGGTCTACAACGACAGTTGGATAGCTTAGACAGATCTGCTTCTCGGCTTCAGTTAAAAGTTAATATGTCTAAAAGCAACATCATTGTCTTCAGAAAAGGTGGATATCTGGCTGCAAGGGAAAGATGGTTTTTCAGTGGTGTTATGATGTCTGTTGTTAATGTGTACAAATATTTAGGTATTTATTTTTCGACTCGTCTAAGTTTCACTTTTGCCTGTAAAGATATTGCAGATAAGGGTAAAAGAGGTTTATTATCTATTATGCAGAATTTGAGGAGGTTAAACAATAGCTCTTTCCACTTGTTTATTAAACTTTTTGATTCTCAAATCCAACCGATAATATTGTATGGTGCAGAAATATGGGGTCTAGATGCTGCAGTTACGCATTGTGAAAAAATACATTTATTTGCGCTCAAAAAATTTCTGGGAGTATCTTTAAGAACACCAAATAATCTTGTTTATGCTGAGACTAACAGATATCCCTTGCATATTCTTTCAGCAGTTAGATGCATTCGCTATTGGATAAAACTAACTCAAATGAACCGATCTAGGTTACCCAAAAAGGCTTATAACATGCTTTGCTTATTAGATGAAAGAGGAAAGGCAAACTGGGTATCAACAGTCAGACGGATGTTATTTGAAAATGGATTTGGTTATGCTTGGATTGATCAGGGTGTTGGCAGTAAAGGTGTGTTTTTACGCTCTCTTCGTGATAGATTAATTGACAACCAATGGCAAAACTGGCATTCAAATATGGAGGACAGTAATAGATACAGTATGTACCGTTTGATTAATCCATCGCATTGCTTCCCACTGTATTTGTCATTACCAATAGACAGGCATATTAAGAGGGTTATGACCAAGTTTAGATTTGGAATTTCTGATTTGAAGAAACATCACTTTTATCACAGGAAAGTTGCTGAAAATGATTTATTATGTCCCCTTTGTGGTATGGATGTTGATGATGAACTACATTTTGCCTTGGTTTGTCAAAATTTGATTCAGTTCAGAGCGAAATTTATACCTATTAATTTTTTTTTTAGACGACCATGTTTGTTTAGATTGGTAATGTTACTCTCATCCAAAGACGAATCTGTAGTAAAGCAGTTTGCTATTTATTTATACAAGGCATTTAAACTTCGAGATACATTTGTAAATCAATAGAATTGAGCTTGTGTGTTGATATAATTATGATTATGTTTCCCCCTTCAAATGTGGCCAAGGCCTTTTGAATAAAATTTTCGTTTCGTTTCGTTTCTCTCTCTCTCTCTTTCTTTCTATGCATATATATATATATAAATTATGTATATATATATATGTATTGTATACATATATGTATATGTATATATATATATATATATATGTATATGTTGTATACATATATGTTTACGTAAAATATATACATATATATATATATATATATATATATATATGTGTGTGTGTGTGTGTGTGTGTGTGTGTGTGTGTGTGTGTGGTGTGTGTGTGTGTGTGTGTGTGTGTGTGTGTGCACGCGCGCGCGTATGTGTACAAGCCATGCTTTTATAAATAATTTCAGAGAGCTTCTGTCACTAGATAGTAAATTCCTGGCAAGAAAGGGTGACTAGAATTTAGCAGTATATATGTTCAATCAACATAATCTGGGTTGGTATGCACATTATTCCTGACAGCCTCAACACTCCACAGAGAGCGAGCTAGGCCTATCTTTAGCATTGGAGAAAATCAATGACTACTGCCTCTTCTTCCACGCTTTATCTGTTTGGTGCTTGACGATTTCAAGATGAAATGTGCGCCACGTTCTGTTCATGTGTACATCGACTCGTTGGAAATGAAAAGCAAAACAGTAAAAAAGACCATTAGAACATGAAAAGCTAGATAGATTCTGTATCAAATTGTGATGAGTAGGCTTACCAAAGTTGACAGTGTTAAGTTATTGAAGAGTTAATTTGGAGCTTATTATCTTAAGGACGTGACGAGAATGTAGGGTTTTGTCATAACTGGTGAAATATAGCTAAGGTGTTGGCCAACACAACAACAACAATAAATGAAGATTGAGTGTTATGCTTTTCCAATTCAACAATGTATTAAATCTATGTTTGACAAAGTAATAACATTTTGACATCTTTTTTTCCGAATGTACGTGTCTCAATATTCTTATTCGAGGCCACCTTCTCTAATTAAATTGAATTGCTACAGACCCAGACATAGGCAAGGTGATCATCCCAGAGGAGAAGTCATCAGGGAAGATCACTCTCAAGGCAAGCCAGTGTCATCAGTTCTGTATCATATTCTTTTGTAGACAACTTACACACACTCACAATACAAAGTAAACAGCAAGGTTAGGTCATTTGACAAACTTGAGCTCACCTATCAGTTTCGTCTGCTGGAATTATTTTTACTTGACTGTTACACGCACCCAAATTTGTCAAAGTGTGATCATGTTTTGTTTCGTCATTAAGAACTAGAATAACTGCCAAAACATACATTTCATGTAATGTAGAACACTTTAAACGGTGTACTGATTAAAAAAAATTGCTTTGTGAATTGTTGGCTCACGTTGAAATGAGGATGGATAACAGCCGTTTTATTTTTACCCAAACAGGTTTCATATCCAAAGTGGATAGATGTGATAAATTTCACCATCACCATCATTATGTGCCATGCCACATGGCTATGGCGATCATGGTACTCAGTACAAATCTATATTTTGTCACTTCAAGTATATCTCTTACCCTTTCCGCCCCCATCCAAACTGCAAAACTGTTTAAAACTGGTGCTCTTTTCTCTTTAGCTTTGCTGTTGTGACTAGGTGATCATATTTCCCTTGTCGCATAAAATGTCCTATAAATCTTGCTTGTTTTCTCCTAATCTTTTTCATCAATGTTTTGGTTTTGTTTCCTTCTTTCAAGACTCTCATTTGTTTTCTTTCTGTCCATGGAACACTTCACATTCTTTTTAAAAACCACATTTCAGCTACCTCAATCTTGCTCTGACTTTGCCTGTTGACTGTCCAAGCTTCACATCCATCGACAATCCATAATATTTTTTTCTGGCAGCAAGCTTCACATCCATCAACATCCATGATATTTTTCTGGGAGCAAGTTTCACATCCGTACAACAATCCATAATAATTTACTGGCAGCAAACAAATTTTATCTGTCTTGTCCATGTTCTGGTACATACCACACAATAGCTCCTAATACAAAATTTGCAGTGGAATATAATTACAATAATAAATAATAATTACAATATTTATATAGCGTAAAATCTTGATAAAATCAAATCTAAGCGCTGAAGCAGACACACACGCACGCACGCACGCACACACACGCACACATACACACACACACACACACACACACACACACACACACACACACGCATGGCTATAAATGGGGAGAAAGAATAAAAGCACTAAAAGCAATAAAAGCAAGAATAAAAGCAATGGAAAATTATAGAGAGCATAGCATATACAATTATATATTATAACCATGTGATTCCCCTCCGAGCGGAGACAGGCTGCAGAGGGGGGAGGGGGGGTTGAGTGAGGTTAGGATTTTATGCAGAGGAGAAAAGGTGGGTTTTGAGAGCGGACTTGAAGGAGACAAAAGTAGGTTGCTGACGGACTGAGAGAGGAAGTTTGTTCCAGGAGAGTGGACCAGAAACAGAGAAGGCTCGTGGACCATAGGTATTGAGCTTAGTGCGTGGAAAGCGAAAAGTCAGAGGATCGGAGGCAGAGCGGAGGGTACGTGAGGGAACATAGATCTCAAGTAGGCTTGACAGGTAATCGGGGGCTGCGTTATTGAGGCTTTTGTAGCACATGGTGTCTAGTTTGTATTGTATGTGCTTTGATACAGGGAGCCAGTGAAGTTGTGCCAGGAGAGGAGATATGTGGTCAGCTTTTTTCTTTTTGAGTACAAGGCGTACAGCATTGTTTTGAATGCGCTGTAGGATGTGAATGGTGGAGGCAGGAAGACCAGACAGGAGTGAATTGCAATAGTCAATGCGAGACATTATGAAGGAGAGAACGAGTTTTGCAGTTGTTTCGACAGAGAGATACTTCCTGATCAGCCTTATACGATGGAGATGATAGTAGCAAGATCTGGCAGTTTGAAAAACAAAGTTGTTCATGGAGAGGGTAGAGTCAATGCAGACACCAAGGTTTTTAGCTGAATCAGAAATTGGGACTGATGTGTTACATAATGGGAGAGAAAGAGGAGGCAGCTGAGAAAGTTTCTGACGGGTGCCAATGAGGATAGCTTCTGTCTTGTCGTCATTAAGCTGAAGTTTATTGTGTGTCATCCAGTTCTTAATGTCCGAGTAACACTCAGTGGTGCGAGTCAACAGGCGCTGTATATTATCAGGTGAGTCACTGTCTTGAAGTTGGGTGTCATCAGCATAGAAGTGGTGTTTTATAGAGTGGGAGTTGATGATGGTGGACAGGGGGGAGGTGTAAAGAGTGAAGAGAACAGAGCCAAGGACAGATCCTTGTGGAACACCACAGGTCAGGTATGCAGGTTGAGAGTAAGTGCCATTGATGAGAACAGTTTGTTTTCTGTTTGATAGGTATGAAGTGAACCAGGACAGAGCAATGTCAGAGATGCCAAAAGTATGATGAAGTCTAGAAAGGAGAATACCATGATCAATGGTGTCAAAGGCTGCAGACAGATCAAGGAGTGTGAGGAGAGAGACTTTGCCAGTATCAGTTGCAAGGAGGAGATTGTTGAGAATGTGTAGTAGGGCAGTTTCAGTGCTATGGCACTGGCGGTAGGCTGACTGGAAAGGATTGAGGAGATTGTTGGCAGACAGGTGAGAGTTCAGCTGGTTGAGGACGACTTTTTTAAGGAGTTTCAACAAGAAAGAGAGATTAGAGATAGGCCGATAATTTTTCAGTTCATTTGGGTCTAAATTGTGTTTCTTGAGGAGAGGGTGAACAATAGCAGACTTGAAAGAATCTGGGACAGTTCCAGTTTGAAGAGAAGTGTTGATGATGTCAGTGATGAATGGGAGGAGAGTAGGGAGACAGTCGGAGTAGAGAGAACCTGGAAGAGGATCCAGGACAATGCTGCAAAAGGGAAAACTAGAAAATGTCAAGATTGAGATGCAAAGGCTTAACATCAATATTTTAGGACTAGAGGAAGTGAGATGGAAGGGGGCAGGCATGATAACATCAGGTGAGCATACAATAATATATTCTAGTGGAGACACACATGAAAGAGGAATAGGCATCATGATAGAAAGGAACAAGTCAAAATCAGTCAAGGGATACTGGGCTGTGTCAGACCAAATTTTGTTAGTTATGTTAGATGGCAAGCCATTTGATATCAACATCATCCAAGTAGTTAGGTTAGATGGCAAGCCATTTGATATCAACATCATCCAAGTAGTTAAGTTAGATGGCAAGCCATCTGATATCAACATCATCCAAGTAGTTAAGTTAGATGGCAAGCCATCTGATATCAACATCATCCAAGTGTATGCACCAGCAGCCGCAAGTACTCAAGACAAAATTGACCACTTCTATGAAATATTATAGACGGCCAAGGATCAATGCAAATCACAGGAAGTTACAATAATAATGGGATATTTTAATGTGAAGTGGGACAGGAAAGGGTGGAGGATGTGGTTGGACCTTATGGCCTTGGTACACAAAATAAAAGGGCAGAGAAAGTGGAATGGGCACAGACGAATGAGTTATTAGTAGGAAACACCTGGTTTGAGCAGCTTTCATAAGAAAATGGACATGGATGAGTCCAGGAGATAATACTGAAAATCAAATTGATTATATCCTGATAAATAAAACATTTAAAAATTCTTTTTGACAGCAAAAACACTACCAGGCACTGTAATGGGTAGATTTGGGTTAAACATTAGGAAAAGAAAACAGACCAAAAGTAACATCAAACTAATTCTTGGACTCTTAAAGACAGATGAAGCGACCCTTGAAAACTTTAACGTACATGTTCAAAACAAATTCAGTGCTCTGGAAGACGTTAGTGACAGTGGGGAACAATGGACACAGTTGAGAAACTCGATAAATGAAGCTTGTGAAGAAATCCCAATGGTAGACAGAAAAGCAAAAAAAGAACTGGATGACAAAAAAAATTATAGGCTTGATGGGAAAACAGGAATGCAAATGAAAAGAGGATGAATACGAAAAGACAAACAAAGAAATCAGGAATAGATGCAATGAAGCTAAGGAAGCTAGACTGGAAACAAAGTGAAAAAAATAGAAGACTAACACAAAACAGATCCTCAGAATATGTACAGAAGAATTGAAGAAATTGCCTACAGGAAAAAGACATGCACATCAACTGGTTGCTTAAAATCTAAAGATGGTATGCTTATCATGGAAAAAGACAAAATATTAGACAGATGGGGAGAGTACATCAAAGACGTTTTTAACGATGACAGAAATGAAGAACACATTATAAGAAAGAACTTTGAAGGACCACCCATAATGAAAGATGAAGATAGAGCAGCATTGAAAAATATGAAACCAGGAAAAGCCCAGGACCAGGTAGTATTACTACAGAGATGATCGAAGCCTGGAGGAATTCAGTATAGAAAAAAATAACAGTCCTTCTAAATGGCATTTATGACCCCGGAAACATCTCCAAAAATATGTCAAAATCAAATTCCATTGATTTTCCGAAGAAAACACGAGCTATAGAATACAAACTCCATGGTACAATCAGCTTGATGAGTCATGTAACAAAGATCCTATTAAGAGTAATCATGATGAGGAGAAAGCACAGAATCAAAAGAGAAATAGCAGAAGAACAGTGTGGATTTGTCAAAGGGAAAGGAACTATTAAAGAACTGTTGCTAAAACGTTTTAAATAGGATTTATGACACTGGAAAAATCCCCAAAGGTATGTCAAAATCAATTTTCATTGCACTTCCAAAGAAGACACAGGGGCTATACAATGCGAATTCCATCGCACAATCAGCTTGATGTATCATGTAACAAAAATCCTATTAAGAATAATCATGATGAGGACAAGGAATAGAATCAAAAGAGAAATAGCAAAAGAAGTGTGGACTTGTGGAAGGGAAAGGAACTATTAATGCCATATACATCCTCAGAACTATCATAGGGAGGTCAATCGAGATGAATAAGGATTCATATTTATGCTTTGTTGATTATACCGAGGCTTTCGATCAAATAAGACATGAAGAATTGATCAACCAACTAAAAAGACTCAATATTGGTGGAAAAGATCTACACATAATCAGAAATATGTATTGGGAACAAATAGCTGCAGTGAAAGTAGAAAACGATATAAGCTCTTTCCAAAACATCAAAAGAGGAGTCAGAAAGGGTTGAGTTTTCTCGCCAGATCTGTTTTCACTTTACAGCGACAACATCATGAGAAACCTAGAGGAAGACCCTGGATTAAAGGTTGGAAGTAAAATGATAAACAACATTTGAAACACAGAAGACATCGTGCTAATTGCAGAAAATGAAAGGGACCTACAAAACCTTGTGAATGTAATAGAAATAGAAAGCAAACGTAAGGGGTTGGAATTAAACAGCAAGAAGACTGAAGTCATAGTGATCAGCAAAGAACACGAAATCCCGTCAAGCAAAACAAGCAAAGAAACAAACAAACAAAAAACGGCAATCAGCACAACCTTGAGACAGATTGATAAGTTTAAATACTTGGGAACAATCATTTCACCAGACGTCAGATGCACATCAAAAATACCCAGCAGAATTGGCCAAGCCAAAACAGCATTTAAGCAGATGAAAAGCATTCTTACCAACAAATGCCTATCAATTAACATCAGGAAGAGAGTTCTTGAATGTTATATAGAACCGATAATGTTATACGGTTGTGAGGCGCGGACAATCAAAAAGGAAAGCCAGAACAAGATTAAGGCAGCTGAGATGTGGTTTCTAAGAAGAATGTTGAGAGGTCCATGGACAGCAAAGAAAACAAACGAGACAGTTTTCATGGCGGCAGACTAAAGAAGATCGTTCATAGGGAAGATTAGAAAAAGACAGGCAACATTTTTAGGCCATTTTATGAGGAAAGGGGAATTGGAACACATGGTCACAACAGGAAAGCTGGAGGGAAAGAGAACACCAGGTAGACCCAGGGAGAAGACGTTGGACGGACTTGCAGAGTGGGTGAGGACAGAGAGGATGGAAGAGGTGCTTGCAGCAAGAAGGGATAGAAACATGTGGAATGCCATAATCGCCAACGCCATGTGGCAAGGCACTTGATGATGATGATGAATGTTGTCTGCTAATAGGGCAGTATCATCGGCATAGTGCAGGTTTGTAAGTTTTTCCCTCCCACCTTTATGCCCATGCCTTCTATGTTAGGATCTCTCATGACTTGTTCCATGTAGATGTTAAAGAGATACGGTGAGTGGATTCAATCTTGTCTAACTCCTCTGTGGATGTTGAATAATTCTCATTTCTGATTCTTCCATCTAACTATAGCCTTTTGGTTTCTATATGATGCGGCAGTTAATGAAAAGCGATGTTTAAGCTCAATTTGACCATTGCGTTGAACAGGTGGAGATGAATGATGCTGTCAAATGCTTTGCTATAGTCCATGAAGGAGAGAAAAGCTTCTTTTTCAGTGCTTTGGACTAAGGGTAAAATATTTCAGTCTAAGAATTGATACATCTGTGGCAACTGAATCTGCGTCATGGAAGTTAGAAAACATAACGTCTACATTTTCACTTTCAGAAAAAAAAATGTAATCTTGATCAGCAAGATAATTCCCAAACAAGGGACGAGTTGGTGCATGTGTAATTATATTGTGGAATAATGTCAGGATGTATTCATTGTGAGGATTGCTTCCTAAAGTATCTTTGTGCATTTCCAGGAAGAGGACGTACAAATTTACACGTTGGC
>JAPXFY010005996.1:5000-13681 GCA_030674185.1 Monoplex corrugatus
GCTGTCATGGTTGATAATAGATTCAGTTTCAGTTTCTTAAGATGACATCTCCGCTCTCGGAACGAATTCCATATGCACTAACATCACAGGTATCATGTGTATGGTAATCATGGCACAAGCTTAAGCCTGCACATAAACCCACGAGCTGGCCAGGTCCTGAGGCCCTACCTAGACTGTTTTACCCAGACGTGTTTTAAACTGGTATTTTATCAGCCTGCAGCTGGAATAATCTTGATAATAGAGGAATCTGGTTGATAGGGCGAGCATGTGAAAGGGTTACGTATTGTTTAGCTGTCATAGCAGGTAATAAAAGAAGCTGGTGGATAGGGCCAGGGTGTAAGAATTACGTAACGTTTGGCTGTCATAGCTGACAATAAGCGAAGCTGGTGGATAGGGCCAGGGGGGGGGGGTACGTTTATATTTCGCTGTTTTGGAACAAACTTCCCTTTCCTCTCCGCTCTACCTGTACCCTTTCTTCGTTTAAGTCCAGTCTAAAAACCACTCTTTTTAAATCCTAGCCTGTAGTTCTGTACTCTTACTTCAGCTGCCACCTTGAAATCTGTGCCCGCGCGCGTGTGTGTGTGTGTGGCGGGTGTGTGTGTGTGTGTGTGTGTGTGTGTGTGTGTGTGCGGGTGTGTGTGTGCGTGTGTGTGTGTGTGTGTGTGTGTGTGTGTGTGTGTGTGTGTGTGTGTGTGCGTGTGTTGTGTGTGCGTGTGTGTGTGTGTTTACTGTAAGCGCTTAGGGCTTTTTTAGATTAAGCGCCATAAATGTTCACTATTATTATTATTATTATGGCTGATAATAAGAGAAGTTGTTGGATAGGGCCAGGGACTAAAAGTGTTACGGTTATGTTTCGCTGTCATGGATGATAATAACAGAAGCTGTCGGATAGGGCCAGGGATTGATGGCGTTGATGGGTTGATTTCCGCCTCGGTTTTCCCCCAAAACCTGATGGATATGCCTCCCTATGTTTCTGGCCAAAACGCTTACCCCTGTGGTGGTTGGATGTACGTCGTCCTGGTTGACTTCAGTGTAGCTCCTTGTTTGCAGATTATCGTGGCTGATGTAATCGACATTGGCTGAGTTTAGGAGTCTCTTTGGTCGGTGCATTAAGGAGCTCCCTTTTCACATTTAGGTGCTTGTTTCTCACAGGAGCGACCTGACTTAACACAACCTTGGCTTTCGGAAATTGGGTGTTAATACTTTTTACACAGAAGTCTAGATTTGTAGTACGTACATTTGGCTCCTTTGTTTTTAGATCTGTTATCCCCACGTGTAAAACAACGCAGTCAGGTTCAGGTGTCAGCTCTTCTTTAGATTTTTCAATAAATCTCTTACAGTCCTCGATGGTACGTATCTTCCTCTCGCCACCTGGAAACCGTAGGACGAACCTGTAGGATAATGGCCCTTGGTAATTAATATTAACAAGGCTCTATCGATAGTGAGAATGAGAATGAGAATCAAGACACATCAGTGCCCGACACACGATACTTAACGGCTAGCTCCGCTTAAAAACTGGTAGGTCGACGCTCCTTCTCCGCCAGATCTACAAATCATACATGGTGTCAAGTGGTCAAAGATCGCCAAGCCGATACAAGAGCAAGAAAAAAAAAAAAAACTGTCTCGAACAGCAATAACAGCAACAAAAAACATGGACATGGAACGGATTTGTGAGTTAGATCTCTATATTCTTTTCCAAGAGTGCAGACTTGGTTACCACCGCCATTAGTTTATATCCAACGATCATTAGCGACCAGTCGAACTTTCGTTTTCGTTGTTGAATGCAGACATTTAATCATGGCAAATCCAAGACAATATACAGTAAACGTTCCACTACATTAAATGTTGACGGAAGCAGTCTTGCTCAGACTTGAAAGAAATTTAAGAGACGGTTTGAAAACTACGCAATAGCTACCAGTCTGAACAAAGAAAAAGAAGAGTTCCAGTGTGCCGTTTTTCTTGCCACGGTCGGTGAAGAAGCAATAGACATTTTCGATGGCTTTCATTTCCAAAATGAAGACCAAAAGAAACATTTGCAACTTGCCATGTAGGCTTTTGAAAATTTTTGTGTTGGAGAGACACATGAGGCCAGATGAAACTATTGAAGCCTTCATAACTTCACTTCGCCAGCTGGCAAAGTCATGCAATTTCGGAAATGCACAACTGGAAGAGCGTCTGAAAAGAGACCAGATTGTCGTTGGAGTGAGAGAAGAAAGTCTTAGAGAAAAATTTCTGGAGGACAAGAAGCTCACTTTAGCTAAGTGTTTGGACATCGACAGAGCATATGAAACATCCAGACAGCAGTTCCAGTCCATGAGTACTGGACAGGAGGCGTCAGGTACACAAGTCAACAGACTTCAGAAAGTGAAAAACAGGAATCGTGTGAGTGTGTGTGTGTGTATGTGTGTGTGTGTGTTTGTGTGAGTGTGAGTGTGAGTGTGTGTGTGTGTGTGTGTGTGTGCGTGTGTGTGTGTGTGTGTGTGTGGTTAGCTTCACAGCTCCTAAGACAACAGTTTACATCCTTTTTACACAGCACAGAAAAATTCGATAAAGAAAAGGAAGAATAAAAAAAAAACTCGAAGTCCTTTCCCAGACAGATTTAAAACACTTTTTAATTAAAAGAAAAGTCATACTAATCTACCGTAAAACAACACGTCAACATGGAGAATGAGATAAACAATACAAGACATCAAAGCATCAAATACAACACTAACACTCTGGACATCAAACAGAATCATAATTATAAAAAAGATAAAAAAGAATGTCTTCGTTTATGTACAGATCAGAAGACACGGTTTATTAACCCTTCGACTCCTGTTTCTATCAGTCATGTCAGATGGACTGTAAAAAGACGAAGATAATGTACATGAATTGTATATTTCGTAATGCCGTGATCTGGTTGCCATGTCGCGAAGCCCTATCCCCATCGTACCCATCCCTATCCCCATGTACCCTTGTGAATGGGTTAAATGCCTAACACAATAAAACATTTCACTTAAAAAAAAAAAATCTTTGACTCCTGCACCCTATCCACCAACCGCAAAACGTAACATTTTGACTCCCTCACCCTACACACCAGCTTCATGCAAGAAGCTGGTGGATAGGGTAAGGAGTCAAAGGATTACGTTTTTGCTTTGCTAGCATGGTTGACAATGCAGGAAGCTGGCGGATAGGGTGAAGGAGCCAAAGGCTTAAATTTTTGCTTTGCTAGCATGATTCACAATGCAGGATGCTGGTGGAAAGAGCGTGGTGTTAAAGGGTTGAATATCGAACATTGAAGATGGCTGTACTAAGAATGATCTTATTTAACACAGCAATGTGACAACTTCTTACCATCTATGGGAGAAGAGTATGCATTGAAATGACAGGGTATCTAAACTGGTAAGCTTAAATGGAACATGTCATACAGGAACCTGTTTACACAGTGGAAAATATGAGGTAGCCTACATTTTTTTTTCTCGCAGAGTCCCATCTTTTCGTAGCAACAATGCCTGTTCAAGGCGATATGCATCCACACCTGTACACACACACACACACACACACACACACACACACACACACACACACACACACACCCGCACGCACACACACACACATGCACTCTATCTCTCTCTTCTTCTCCCTCTCTCTCTCTCTCTGTGTCTCACACGCACAAGTGTGCCTCCTCAAAGGGCCGTCTTCACTGTCGCACAAACATGCATACACACAAGACACTTGACATCAAACAAAATAGCTCTGCCCATCACCATTTGATTCAAATTGTTGCTGTCGAGTTATCAAAGTATTTAGTATCACGAGTAATGGAATTTCGCAGTGTTGTAGGGATTAAAAAGTGACGATTACTACTAGTCTGCCAAATTAATAAGTACATTTTGTCGACTGCCTGAGTTACTCGGGCTCAGTAAAGATTGCTACTAGTCTGCCAAATTATAAGGCACATTTTGTCGACTGCCTGAGTTACTCGGGCTCAGTAAAGATTGCTACTAGTCTGCCAAATTATAAGGCACATTTTGTCGACTGCCTGAGTTACTCGAGCTCATGCAGATTGCGACTGGTCTTCCAAATTGACAAGCACGTTTCGCCGACTGCTCAAATGCATTTTGACTACTGCTAAAGTTGGTTGAGCTCCGGAGGTGCAATGTGCATACTCAACACGGTTGCAAATGAAGCCAGCACTGACAGACAAGGTCTGGTTATACACTGATGAAGCAGCTCTAATATTAGATGCATGTATATTAGAGATAACTTCGTCTATTTTGACGGAGATTTAACGATATATGCACACATATTAAATTAAGAGATAACTTTGTCTAGTTTGACGGAGCTTTAATCATGTACTTTGCAGATTGCCACTCTCTAAACCAATGGACAACAAACGTTTAAAAAATCAGATCCATTTTGTACATTATGTGTAAACTAAGATGCAAGAATAAAATCTTGAAATTTTGCATGAACTGTCCTTTTTATGGAATATTTTATAACTTCAGTTATTGTTTTCTTGTTTTGATTACTCTCAGCAGCGTGAAGTCAAATAAGGTCGTGTCTTGCATGGCAAAGATGGCGCGAAGTTTTGTTCTTGGGAGCGTGGGAATCGAAAGGAAAAAGGCGTCCACAGTAGGCAAAGTTTAGGCCAAGAGTTATTTCTTATCAGTCATGATTAAGACAGGCTTCTCGGTAATCGATCGCCCTTTTGATGTGAAATATGACGTGTCTGATGATCATGATTATACGTCTTCGATGATCGGGGAAACAAATGGACTGATCATCAAATTTCTCTCGGTTAGTAATTAGACTCTAGTAGGTATGTTACAAAAAATTTCAAATATTTTTTTATTAAATATGCAACTACCATCATTGAAAAGAGCAAAAAAAGAACTTTAAAATGGTATTAAAAGTTCTTCGGGTGATTGTCTGTGACGAAAGTTACGATTTTTTGAATAGGCCTAATTTAATTTTCGACGTTTTCGGCTTTTCCTTCATTGTATTACATAGCAAAAACTGTGACCGCGTGTGTGCCGTTTCATTACAAAAAGCACCATAACTTTGGAACGACTGAACCGATTGAAAAAAATCAAATATCAGTAGAAAGGTCTTTGTTTAGCCAAGATGATTAAGACCTTCATCAATCTCTGAGTCCATGTATTAATTAACAATTAATTCATTAATTGCCTTAACTGGCTGAAGCGAAGATCAACTGAGATTCCTAAAATCTTTACAGTTTCCAAAATCATCAAATTTCTGACTTGAAAATTGTTGAGTAAAGCCTCAAGATAATTATCATGATAAATTACAACAGTTATTCAATACCATTAGGCTCAGTCTTTATGTAATAATCAATTAATTACAGTTTTTCATGAAAAACCGCCTTAGTTTAAACAAGAAGTTGTCAACCTGTGCATTTTTATTTTTTATTATGTATTTACTCTTGGTTTATATATATGTTTTTAATTATAAATAATATGTGTGTGTATTATTATATACGTGTGTATAGATGTATGTAAGTATATTCATATTAACTCAAAAGTCAAATAAAAAAAATTGTGAGCCTGTGATGGTAGTATAAATACCCTTAAAAAAGAAATGAAAATTGAATATTTCACTGAAAAGACCTCTGAAGTTTCCTGGTAACTTAGAAATTGAGTCTTTATCAAGACTAAGAGATTACAGATTAATTACTAATTAAGCTGTTCTGAGGGGTAGAAAAGATTCACAGACTGAATTGGTTTATAACTTGCTGTTTTGGAAATTTCATCTTGCAATTTTGATTTAAAAATTCTGCTGGTAGTAAGGACAGTGTTTCTTTTCAATTATTTACCCTAACAAGCAAACTTTTTTGAAAAGGTTGTAATTTTTTCCTTGCGTAAACACACTTTCTCATAAGCTGTCATACAACATGAAAGATAATGTGTTATGTATGTAAATATCTGTGTGGGTGTATGTGCTATAAGTGTACATATGCATATATATATGTATGTATGTGTATACATGTATATATTATATGTATATATACATATATATATACATATAAGTATCAGTATGTGTAAACACACACACACACACACACACACACACACACACACACACACACACACACACACACACATATATATATATATATTTTATGTAAATATCTATATGTATATCACTCAAAAAACAAAATTAAATGCAAACAAAAAACACAAAGACTGACCCATAATGCTACATCAAAATAAATCCACAGAACAGGTAACAAGATGAAAAGGGCATTAGCAGAAATCGTCGGCCTCTTTACATCTCAGGAGATGATAGTCTGCACCAGGAGGTGTTGTGGTCATGACGTGCACTTTCTGCTGTGGCTGTGCAGGCCGATTCTTGAGTGGCAATCTCTGTCACATCTGCCACATACAAATTGAGTCGCTATTGTCTGGTTTCTGGAACGTTGCTTGCGAAGAGCCCTTTTCTCATCTGCGCTTTGCGCTCTCCGCATTCACAATGCCTTGCTGAACGGCTGTCCGCCATGCTGCCCTGTCTTCCGCCAGAGTCTCCCAAGAGCCTGGGTCAATCCCTGAGCTTCTAAGGTCCCTTTTGCATGCGTCTACAAAGCGTAGCTGTGGGCGTCCTGGAGTTCGCTTCCGATTTGCCAGTTCGCCGTAGAGAACGTCTTTAGGTATGCGTCCATCCTCCATTCAGCGCACATGGCCAAGCCAGCGTAGTCGGCGTTGGCTTAGAAGTGCAAAGATGGTCTGTAGGCCCGCACGACGGAGGACCTCTGTGTTGGTCACCTTGTCTGTCCATTGGATGCCGAGGATGTGTCGCAAGCAGCGGAGATGGAAAATGTTGAGCCTCTTTTCTTGGCTGGCGTATGTGGTCCAGGCTTCACTTGAGTAGAGTAGTGTGCTCAACACACATTGTCTGTACACCTGCATTTTGGTGTTCGCAGTGAGACTGCTGTTGGACCAGACCCGCTTGTTCAGTTTAGCCATAACAGATGAGGCCTTCGCAATTCTGGCGCCGATTTCAGCATCCAGAGAGAGGTTGTCACTTATGGTGGACCCCAAGTACTGAACTTGGTGGACAGTATTGAGGTCGTAGTCTCCCAATGTGTAGAGATTGTGGTTCTTCACAGCCTTGGCCTAAGATCTCAGTTTTCTACAAGCTGATTGTGAGACCAAACTCTCTGCAAGCGTGGGCGAAGCGATCAACGAGCCTCTGGAGATCTTGTTCACTGTGGGAAGCCAGTGCAGCATCATCTGTGAAGAGAGCTTCTCTGATGGTCTTCTTTTCCACCTTGGTTTTGGAACGGAATATTATCATAACATACATGCACAAACACCAGGTATAAGAATAAGCTGTACTGCAAAAACAAAAAACTTCTGAAACACATTTACTTGAGTTACATACAAATACTGGAATAGTCCACACATACCCAAAAAAAAAAAAAAAAAAAAAAGCACGGAATCCATAGTCACATTTGATTTACAGCTTGCCAAATGAAGAAATCACAAAAATGTGCAGACATTCTAAGAATGGAATCATGAAAGTCATCTGTGTAAAAACCAAATATGTCAAATGCAAATCTAAACTGTAACAAAAGTGGAAAAAAACAAAAGATTATACATGAAGGGTATCCAATTCCAAGTGTTACTACCTAGATGCACCCCAGTCCCCTTAAAGTGTACACACTTGACAGGAAGGCTTCTCTTGACATCATTTTGCTGTCCATCATTCCCAATAATTTTTTGCTAAATACATGCAGCATACAAGTCACTGTTCTTCTCAGTACAACCATGCCATTTCCTTCTCTCCATCCGATACAGTGATGAAAATGACTGCTCCACATCATTTAGTTCATATGAAAGGCTACTAATGTATCCCTGATGATTATTGGCATTATCATTATTAGTGTTTAAAGCCCAACCCACTACTCAGAGCTATGTCGAGGGTACAACCATCTCAAGTGAAACACACGTGTAAACATGTAAAGGACCATGCAAAAAACAAACACGGAAAGAAAATTAATTAGTAAGTACACATATCAGGGCATTCACACAAATAATCAAATAATATACCCTTGGCATTGGCAACCCCACCCAGATCATCACCAGAATGATTGGGGGGGGGGGGGGGGGGCATTAGCACATAAATACACAAAAGCATTCATGTGTGTAAAAACTGGCAAATATTATCTGATATTGCCATTAAGCAGTTCACATTTACTTACAGCTAAAAAATACAATTCATTGATTATGTATCCTATTATCAATTCAAAGAGGCTTTATGGAAAACTTACCAGAGGTGGGGGGGGGGGGGGGGGCATTAGCACATAAATACACAAAAGCATTCATGTGTGTAAAAACTGGCAAATATTATCTGATATTGCCATTAAGCAGTTCACATTTACTTACAGCTAAAAAATACAATTCATTGATTATGTATCCTATTATCAATTCAAAGAGGCTTTATGGAAAACTTACCAGAGGTGAATGGATCAGCAAGACAGAAAATGAAAAAGGAAGATATGACAAAGGACAAAATCAAGGCAAAGAAAAAGAGAATGACAGGAAAGGAAATTTCTACCACAGATTTTCCAGAAGAAGGAGATATACTGAAACAGCCCTTGACACCCCCATCAGTAACACCAACATAATACTACGTACCTGTCATTTGCTCACTTGTTTAACCTCTTCACTGCGCTGTTGACG
>JAPXFY010005997.1:0-2500 GCA_030674185.1 Monoplex corrugatus
CCTGTCAGTTGTCTACACTGAGCACACACAAGCAGCAGGTAATGTTCGTTTAACATCCTGTCAGTTGTCTACACTGAGCACACACAAGCAGCAGGTAATGTTCATTTAACATCCTGTCAGTTGTCTACACTGAGCACACAGGAGCAGCAGGTAATATTCATTTAGCATCCTGTCAGTTGTCTACACTGAGCACACAGGAGCAGCAGGTAATATTCATTTAGCATTCTGTCAGTTGTCTACACTGAGCACACAGGAGCAGCAGGTAATATTCATTTAGCATTCTGTCTGTTGTCTACACTGAGCACACACAAGCAGTAGGTAATGTTGAAGAGACGTTACACAGAGAGAACAGATCATCAAGTTGTTTGTTTCAGTGAGTGACCTGTGTGACCTGTCTTGTGAGGTGTTCTTAAAGTAACAACGACGTTTTACTCTCTACTGTATGTTTTTGTGCTGTGTTGCCTTGTGTGTGTGTGTGTGTGTGTGTGTGTGTGTGTGTGTGTGTGTGTGTGTGTGTGTGTGTGTGTGTGTGTGTGTGTGTGTGTGTGTGTGTGGGTGTAGGTGGGTGTGCGTTTCTGTATCTTTGTGTGTCTGTGTTTGTTTTAGAGATATACAAGATGACAACTTGGGTCAAAGATCACACGCCTAACTGGCTAAGTGTACCCTGGTTCAGAATCCTGTATATATATATATATATATATATATATATATATATATATATATATATATATATATATATATATGTGTGTGTGTGTGTGTGTGTGTGTGTGTGTGTTGTATGTGTGTGTGTGTGTGTTGTATGTATGTGTGTGTGTGTGTGTGTGTGTGTGTTTAGTGAGTGTGTGTGTGTGTGTGTGTGTGTGTGTGTGTGTGTGTTGTGTGTGTGTGTGTGTGTGTGTGTTTGTGTGTGTGTGTGTTTTGTGTGTGTTTGTGTGTGTGTGTGTGTTTGTGTGTGTGTGTGTGTGTGTGTGTGTGTGTGTGTGTGTGTGTGTGTGTGTGTGTGTGTGTGTGTGTGTGTGTGTGGTTTAAAGAGATGTAGGATGACAACTCGGGTCAAGGGCCACATGCCTGGCAGGTTGAGTGGATCCTAGCTCAGCATCCTGTAAGTATGTGTGTACATGTGCATTGTTTGTTCTATACATGTGAAGTACAACGTGCACGCTTTTCACGCGAACTTGGCGCTATATAAGTGAAATCATTATCATTATTATGATGATGATGATGATGATTATTATTATCATTATCATCATTACTATTAGTATGATTATATTAGTGTCATTATTATTACCATGTATATTGTGTTGTGTTGTATTCTGTCGTATAACAGCGTATTATATTGTATCTCATTGTGCTCGTGCCGTTCTGTGTGATGCTGAACAATGCTGTATTACATAGTATTGTACTGTATTGTACAAACTGTATTATACCGTGTCGCATTGTATTATATTATACTGCACAATCAACAAGGAAAGTCAGAACAAGATTGAGGCAGCTGAAATATGGTTTCTGAGAAGAATACTAAGAGTTCCATGCACAACAAAGAAAAGAAACGAGACAGTCTTGAAGGAACATTGATGATGAAGATTAGGAAAAGACAAGCAACATGTAAAGGACATTTTATGAGGTAAGAGCAGACAGTCACAACAGGACTGTTAGAAGGGAAAAAGAGCACCGGGTGGACGCAGGGAGAAAATGTTCGAGTTTTACAGAGTGGCTGAGGTCAAAAAGGGCAGGAGATAGGATTGCACGCAACTAAAGATATTCGTATGGACTATGGAGGGCCATAATTGCCAACGCCATGCGGCAAGGCACATGATTGTATCGTATTGTATCGTATAGTATCGTATCGTATCGTATTGTATTGTATTGTATTGTATCGTATTGTATCGTATGGTATTGTATTGTATTGTATTGTATCGTATTGTAATTGTATCGTATCGTATTGTAATTGTATTGTATCGTAATTGTATTGTATCGTATTGTATTGTATCGTATCGTATTGTATTGCATCGTATTATATCGTATTGTATTGTATTGTATCGTATTGTATCGTATTGTATGTATTATATCGTATTGTATTGTATCGTATTATATCGTATTGTATGTATTATATCGTATTGTATCGTATTGTATTGTATTATATTGTATCATATCGTATAGTATCGTATTGTATTGTATCGTATTGTATCATATTGTATTGTATTGTATTGTATCATATTGTATTGTATCGTATTGTATCGTATTGTATCATATTGTATCGTATTGTATCATATTGTATCGTATTGTATTGCATCATATTGTATTGTATCGTATTGTATTGTATCGTATTGTATTGTATCGTATTGTATTGCATCGTATTGCATTGTATCGTATTGTATTGTATTGTATCGCATTGTATTGTATCGTATTGTATTGTATCGTATTCTATTGTATCGTATTATATTGTATCGTATTGTATCGTATTGTATCGTATCGTATTGTATTGTATCGTATTGTATCG
>JAPXFY010005997.1:12500-13679 GCA_030674185.1 Monoplex corrugatus
GGAGGATGAAGTTGTAACTCTTAGATTATATGACGTTACAGAACAATGCAGTACGTCACACGTTACACAGCTCTTTGTTACGTTAACGGACAGCGACACAGCACGACTGGACACACGACACAACAAGACGACATGGCACAGTATGCCACGATATGACACAATGAAACATGGACCTGACACAAGCTGGCATAACTGTAAACTACGACATAACATGGCCAAAACACATCATAACACAACAACATAATATAACAAACAAGATATGTCATATCACAACAATACACCATGGCGTAATACAATACCACATTACTCAACACTACCAGATAAAACACAACACAGCAATAATAATCAGATCGACATGAACTGATGTGACGTGACGTGACGTGACATGACATAAGGTTGGTACGTCACGACACGACACACACCACACAAGTCAAAGGGACCCAACACGGCACATCCAAACCCAGACCCTTTCCTGACCTCCTGGACACACACTGCACAACGTCCAGTCTTTATCGCCATTCATCATCATCATCATCATCATCATCATCATCATCAGGTGTCCTGCCGCATGGCGTTGGCGATCATGGACTTCCAACCATCTCTCTCTCTCGTTGCCCCTAGCATCTCCCCCACCCTCCTCATCCCCAGCCACTCTGCAAGTCCGTCCAGCATTCTCTCCCTGGGTCTACCTGGTGCTCTCTTTCCTTCCAGCTTTCCCGTTGTGACCAGGTGCTCCAAATTCCCCTTCCTCATAAAATGGCCTATAAATGTTGCTTGTCTTTTCCTAATCTTCCTTATGAGTGATCTACTTGTGTCTGCCTCCATCAAGACTGTCTCGTTTGTTTTCTTTGCTGTCCATGAAACTCTCAACATTCTTCTGAGAAACCACATCTCGGCTGCCTCGATCCTGCTCTGGCTTTGCTTGCTGACTGTCCACGCCTCGCATCCGTACAACAAGTATTGGTTTTATATAACATTCAAGGACTCTCTTTCTGATGTTAATTGATAGGCATTTGTTGGTAAGAATTTATCGTCATTATGTGAATAAAACTTGTGTCCTGACCAGGGTTGTTCACCAAGATTTGCTGCCCGCCTGACAGTAAGATGTGGCCACACCGCACAATGTCCAGTCTTTTAGTAACGTTACACGAACACAACTTGTGAACCAGACGACGGTCC
>JAPXFY010005998.1:0-13678 GCA_030674185.1 Monoplex corrugatus
CACTGGTGAATCACTATGAGTAGACTATCACTATGGTCGTATGGAAGGTCGAGAAGCGTTTTGATTCTACTAAAAAGCTTACAAGTGTGTGTGCTCAAATTTCAGTTTGCGGGAGGGGGAGGACGGGAAGTAAGGAGGGGGTGAGGCGCTTTCCGCCATCTCCACACACGCACGCACACAGTGACACACACACACCACACACACCCCACACACACACACACACCTCCCACTTCCTTCATCAAAACCTGGTCCCAGAACACCAACTTGACATCCAAAGTTGTACATTTTTGAATGTTGTAATCAGTGAATGCAAGGGTTTGTGCATGCTTTATGTATGTATGCGCATGTGTGTGAATGTTTGCACTGACAATAAGTGACATACATTAATGTATGTTCCTATTATTTTTTATTGTTATGAAAGTATTAACCATCTATTAGGTGTAATCAGCACATCCGGAAGACATGGTCGGGAACAACGTCAAGTGACCCAGTCAGCACTTGATCATCTCCAAGGCCGTGGTCTGGGCCCCTTGTTGACTGAAGAAGTGAAAGCCTTCATGGCAGCTGTGGAGCGAGAAGAGCAGGCTTCTTTTGACCCCCGTATTCTGACACAATCTGCCATGTACAGTGCTCTGTGTGGGGTGCTGGTTGGCCATCGCCTGGACTACAGGTGAGGAAAAGTTAAACTTGCTATATAGTATTTGTTAATGTTAGATGTCACACAGTGATCAACATACTAGTGGAAATGCACTAATTCAGTTGATTCATCCTTTCACTAATTCATTCTTTGAATTGGTCCATTCTGGGATTGCTGGAAGTCATAAGCAGGAGTGGGGGGGGGGGGGGGAACTATTCCATCAGTTCATGTTGAGATTCCATTTTTGGTTACATTTTCACAACTTGAGCTGTAAAGTCACTGCATTGGTGTAGCTTTTAAACAGTAAAAATATGGTGCCCGCTTTGGTTAATGGTCGGTGGCTGCAGGAGACTCAGGTTGTCATTGGCCACCCAAGCAATGTCATCAATATCTGGAAAGCTGAAGTGTCCACTTCTGTCTCGCAGAAATTTCACCAGCGTCTCACCACCTTCTGACTTCAGAACCTGGAAATCACACACACACACACACACACACACACACACACACACACACACACACACACACACACACACACACACACACACACACACACACACACACAACACATACATACACACACAGAGCTCTGAATAAATGCTTTGATTATTGTATGATGTGGAAAAAGTGAACTAAAAGTTTCAACACTAAGAAGTGTAAGCAGCATTGTATTGATCAGATCTGATGCCTATGTGCATTTTTAAAACCTACAGCAGGTTAATTTTTTTTAAACTAACTGTCCTATTGGACAAAATTATGACCATGGTACTGCCTTCAAAACATTGTATCCTTACCAGTCCATTGTAGAATAATGACTAGCAACAATAATACTGATATTAATTTTGGTAATGATAATAACAAGACAAGGAGTGAGAGTGGTTTCTCTGTAGTGCACAAACAAGAACTGAAGAAGTATAATCCAATCCGTTGTTTTAACAAGTAATCTTTTAATAGCCACTCAAAAGTAAGGCATAAAAAGCACAATGTAGATCTGTATGCTGAGCCAGTTTCAGGTAAGTCCGATCAAAAATGTGTGTAAATGTGCCTAAGGAGGAAGCACAACTGTCATCTCAATAGATCTGAATCGCTTCCACTGTAACCAAGGACTTTTCTCTTTGGCAAGATAGCTAATATGGCTTTCCTTCTCCCTTAATTTGCAGTTGGAGTATTCATCTTCAAAGAAAGAATAGATCTAGATCTACAGTTCAGTGGCTGGGGAAAAAGAAACAAAATAGGTAAAGACTGTGACTGCATACCTTGAAACAAAATCTGCAACAATGTTTCATCTCTGCAGTAACTTCGGCTCACAAAGTGCCGACTTTTAAAAATTCTCTGTAGATTTCAACAGCTGTTTGTCTTAACTGGACCATGTAATCGGAATACCATAATCGTTTGCTTTCTGCCCAAAGACATCAATTTGTTGCGAAACGGTAATTGATAACAATGATTCAGCAAGCGTGCGTTGCCGTGGAATCTAAAACCAGTGGCACTTAAAACTATTCCACAAAATTTCCTTTTTGCTGAGAGCGTTCCTTTCCGAAACACAAACAGTAGGGCTCACAATATTTTTGATAGTCACAACACACATAGTAAACCTTGTATAAACAAAAAGTGTCAACGAAAATGCTCCATATAACGTTTATTCGTTACGTGCGCTACAAGAGAAACGAGAAATTACCACTTTCGTTTCTGCAGAATCCCACGACTATGATTCGTTGTACACGTAACATCATGAATGCATGCTGAGTTTTGCGAAATAAAAGAGACTTGCCTGTACACTGTAAACTTAAGAAATTTTCCACATTTTCATGCACAGTTGATATCGTATTGAAACGTTTGTGCGTTACTACAGAAATGGTCGCAAATGCCCACATTTGATTCACATTTCGAGACAATCGATCATTATTTACAGTTTTACTAAGTTTTATCCAGAAAATCTTAGCTATTTTTAATAAACAATAAAAGCAAAATTGTATCCTTACCTCAGTTTGCTTGCACACACACACACACCAAACAGGAGATGCCAACACTTGTGGTAACATCGAGCAGATGTGATGTGTGTTTCAAAGCGTCGGGTGGAGACGAGTCAACCAATGTCCAGCTTGTGTTTGAGTATACACAGGCCATGTGCCGCTTGTCACGTACACATTTTGTTTGTTCTCAAACACTTACGATTCAGAGGATGGGGCCAAGATAACTGGCTTTGATGATGAGCAGGGAGGATAGGTTGTGTGCGTTAAAGTAGGAAGCAAAATGTGCTGCACTGTAAACACCTTCAGAGAAACTTGCATTCAGCTTCATATTTCAACGAACTGAATCGTGAGCAGGAAGAACGATCCCCAAAGATGCATTTTGGAGTAATTTTGAATCAGTTGAAACATAACTGTGTTGTGTGGGTAGAATGGAATGCAAGCGTTATCAGTGGAAACTAATGAAACACACGATCGCATATTTTTGGATGCACCAAACGCAGCTTATTGCATGAAGTTTTGCAATGGCTTATTGTGGGTGGGATTAATGTTTTGTTGACTAGCAGGACACACACAATTCATTTGTATGTTGCTTGTTCTGATTAAGTTACACTGTTGTACAGATTTCAACCCAAGCCATGTCCCACTTTCTGGCACCTTTTTTGTCACAACCACAGACAAAATAAAAACAATAAAAAAAAAAATCAGGCAAACACAAATGGTGATGAACAATGCTTTATTTTGTTGAAGAAACATGTCGCCAAACCGACTGAAATAAAAAAAAAACTCCACCAACATATACAAAGGAGCTATAACTGAAGCTGAAGTGAGGGCCCTATCATTCTATTGGGTGATTCCAGTATTGTAGACGTGCAATATGCATAAGCTCTGCACCAATCTTAAAAAAGTTGTTCTGGACGCATGAAAACATAGTTTAAGGTGGTTTAACTCAATTGAGTCGCAGTCTTCAGGATCATTCCGCTCCCTCAAAAGTCAAATCGCAGGATTTTTAGCACATTTTAAAAAAAATATAGAAAAACAAACCAAATAAAGTATACAAACAAAGTAAAGTGATACAAAAAGACCAGGATTAGATCTTTACAAATAATCTTACCTTATTTATGGTATTCCATATACTTGTAAATGATGAGGTATCCAGATAGGTATCCAAAAGGGGGTATTTTTTTGTTTTTTTTTATGGATGTGAACACACACTGTGAAACAGTTTTAGATGAAGTCCAGAACATAATTTCCATGCCATGGATGTTTAAAATCACAAGATTACTGGTACTAGTGGTAGTTGTCACTTTTTGCATATAGTTGCTCCAGAGCACAAAATATGTACAAAATTGTGAGGTTCGACTTGCTTTCGTTGACGCCATTTGCGAAATTCGCATGTCGCAGGTAGCGCTGATAAAAGGCTACTGTTATCTTTGTTTCACATTGCCACAAACGGTCTAAGGTAAATAACTGCTTTAAACATACCCTAGTTTCGGTTTCCAGTGAGCTTTCCCTATAACTGACGCTTCTGACGTAAAAAAAAGATATGAATGTCCGCCGTCGATAAATTGACGTCAAGTCTCCAAGCAGTGAACGGAAGTGATGGAGATTTTTTTCCGGCACGAAACGATTGAGTTAAGATGGTTTAACATAGTAAGTTTAATTTTAATGGATTATATGTGGGTTTGGCTTTAAATTTAGGTGTGAAAAATGATGAAAATGAATGTTGGAAGCAGATTTGGGTCAGTCACAAGGTGAAATGTGGTTGGTCAGTTATGGTTAGGTGTTTAGTCTTCTTCCTTTAATGAAGTGAGTTTGTTTCATATTGTTTAGTCTTCCTCCTTCAAAGCAATGTGTTCGTTTCTTTACTGTCTGGATGAAGCGGTGGAGAGAAAGAAGTGCACAGCACAATTATCAAATATCTCCCTAATGTGTATACTACACTGAGCATGCGTACACACTAACACACACACACACACACACACACACACACACACACACACACACACACACACATGTGCATGTGCACCAAAATATTGCAGGATAGCTCGTCCACCTGACTGTTTAAAGATGACTTGCAATGCATTAACAGAATCGTTCCATGCATGCAGTGGTTTAATCTTTTCATTTCCTTACCATGTCCACCAGCTTCCTGCCCTATTGGCCATGATAGCAAAGCAAAAACATAAGTTTCATGGTTGGTGGAATTGATCGAGTGAAAGGATAAAGTTGCACAGGTAAAATTATTCATTAAATTGAATGATTTAGATCAAATTCACTGTGTCGTAAATGAAAGTGTAAAGGAAGAAGCCCACATCCACAAGACTGAAAATTATGCCGGACTGGCCAGTAATTTTGTGGAAATCCAGCTTCCAAGCCTAAGTCCTCCCATAGAGTTTGGAGCAAGGAGGTTGGTAGGCATGTCAGCTTATGACTTTATGAAACAACTCTCGATTTCTGGGAAAAGGAAGACCAGAACGCTGAAGAGAATGGCGGAAGCAGTTGAAAACATTTCCAGCTGGATCTGGTCGGGAAGGAAGAAAAGTGAACTTCATGAGATTTAAAATTTCCCTACATACAGCAGTTGTACAGTGACTAAGTGACTGAAAAATCTGACACAAAGGTGACTAGACGTAGAGGTGTATAACTACCTTGGAGGTGCGGACTCAAACCCAAGTGGAGGGAAAAAATTGGTGACAGCAGTAAGGCATCAAAGAGTCATGACCTGGATGCAGCCAGTCCCATTTGAGTGTAAGGAATTGGGGTTGAAACACTTGCTTGAGGGGCTTCTCCTGTGAGGACCTGCTGCTATCCAGCTGTACCCAGAATGTCTTGCTACTTAAAACGTACAATAAGGAGATCAAAACAGAAAGAAAATGAAAGAAAATTGACTTTATGACTAACTGACCGAGTTGTATGCTTTCAATGTTTATTACTTTGTTTTGTTTTTCCCCTGAATCAGTAGTCTTGCACATTGTTATGCATCATTATGCAGGGCAAGACAGTAACTTTTTTCCCCATTACCCTACTATTTTTCTGAGTGATTTTCTTTTGGCATGCTTAGAAATAATCTTACCCCAGCACACTGTAACTAGTGTAACCAAAATCATAATCAGCATCTGAATGGGTTTTTTATGTGTTGGTTGCCTGCAGGAATCTGGTGGATAAATTGAGGGAGTCAAAGGGTTAAGTTTTTGGTGGGTAAGGTGTGGGAGTCAAAGGGTTAATCATTGTTGTCATTTTGTTTCTTCCTTTCAGTGATCAGAAACTTTGTGAAGGGGTGTCCCATTTCAATGACAACATAAAGTTGTACAGTGACTGTCGCCTGCCTAACTTCTTTCCCTTTGAGAAGTTCCTGATTGGTGACACCTTCGACACCAAGTTCCTGCGAATCAACATGGCTGATATTTACCGCAAACTGATCAACGAAGAGACGGAGCTTCATCTGGAGCAAGAGGGTGGAGACAGAACAGACGATTTCTTGAATTTCTATATGTCAGCTATCGTTCAGCAAGATGAGCTGGATCGAAAAGCGAAAGAAGAGCTGGATCGAAAAGCGAAAGAAGAGGCAGCTGGGAAAAAGAAAGGAAAGAATGCTGAAACTGAAACTACCATTAACAGTGAGTTTGCCTTCAACAATGTTTCGGTTGTTTGTTGTTTTTATGTGTGTTTTTTTTGTGTGTGTGTGCATGCTCCATCTTCGTTGGGTTACCCATCATCATGTAGGCAGTCACACCTTTTTTTTGAGATGTGAATGCCGGATATGTTACATATTCACCGAACATTGATGTGACTTACACTGACAGTTTCTCTAATGCGTGTATTTGATGTTCTGAGCGCATATTATACATGAAGGAGATTGAGACACCTGCAGGTGGTGTATTTTTTTACCTGTTGTGTGTGTTTGTATGTGTGGGTCTGTTTGTCTGTCTATATCTCTGTGTGTTCATGATGCAAATAGCCACCACTATGATTTTTGTATTTTATCCTCACAAAAATTTATGCTTTTGAAACTATAAGGTGCACTCCTACATTTTATTCGTACATTGTTGTTTTATTTCTTTGTTTTTTAAGTCAGATGTGTGTGTAAGAGGAAGAGCAATATCTTTTTTTTTAAATTGAATTAAAAATAGAAAACTAAAAAGACAAAATTTTGAAAAAGACAGAAAATCAGCTCTAACTTTGTATGATAAGAAAGTTTAGTGTTTTACAAACAGAATATAAAGATGGACGCTTTGAATGGATGAAACTGCCATGGAGTTGAGAAAGAACATCATTTTTCAGGGATGAACATGCAGGCAGCTGCTTATGACATTCTGTGGCATGGCACAGTGTCTATGGGTGCAGCTTTGCAGTGGGCTCTGCTGTTTCTGCTGCACAACCCAGATGTTCAGGCACGGGCCCAAGATGAGATAGATGCCAACTTTACCAGGGGCAGTTTCCCTGTCAGCGCTGAGGACCGAAATAAACTCCCCCACCTACAGGCAATGGTGTTTGAGGTAGGTGCTGATTCATGGAATTTGAAAAAAGAGATTTTTAATTATCGTTATAATAAAATCAGATTGTAGCTTGTTTTATATAATATAATAATTACAATATTTATATAGCGCAAAATCTTGATAAAATCAAATCTAAGCGCTTGTAAATGACTGTCAGGAAAATGTAAAAATCTTCTCTGTTGTCTTTTCCAGGGAACATTTTTGTGTTTGTTTGTTTCTTAGCATTTTCTGTCATGCACAGCTTGATGGCTGAGGTTGTTGCATATTCAGTCACCTCCTCCCCCTTCCCAAATGTCACACGTTTTTTTTTTTTTTTTATAATAACGTATGTATTAAAAGTTGTTTTTCATTTCTTTCAAACCAATCTGTCAACCCTTAATTGTTATTATCATCAGAATATCACTTTTGGAATTAACCCCTTAAATGCTCAGTATAATAGCACTTTCGAATAACAGCTTGCCAGGGTAAAATTTAGCTTTTTAGGGTAGGTTCAATAAAATGGTTACTGCTCATTTATTTCTTGACAGATCTCTCAGATGTTTTGCATGTTTTGTTGTTATGCATTGGTCTACAATGTCCTGTCAAAATAACTTGATTATGTTGATAATTAGTATAGCAGAAACTGACATAACTACAAAAAATTACCAAAAAATAACAGCTTTCGAGTATACACAAATACACTGTGCCACACAAAATGAGTCAGAACATTGGAAAAGTGGTTTTACTATTTATTCAACATCAGCACTAACACATGACAGTCATATAAATCCCAAGGAATGTTGCTCTTGATCATAATCTGCTCATAATTGGGAGTACTATTTTTTAGGAAAAAAGGGGCATAATCATGCTTTTTGCAGTATGTTCACTAACATGTACATTACTCATCCACTTATTGAGTTATTTGTTAGATTTTTTGTGGACTTCTTCCTTATACCCTTGTTTACAATTTCACATCATTCTAATTTGATTTTGTTGGTAATGATGATGGTTCACACTAATAACATGTGATAAATCAGTTTTTGTTTTGTTTTCAATTTGAGAGTTTTAGTACAATTCAGCACATAAAAGCCCACTGAACAAAGCAAAATACCTTTTGGTGTTTGCTCAGCAATATTACAAACACCTGGGATTCAAACTGATGTCAATAAATGTCCCTCTGTGTAACAATCTGTATGTTACTGGGGGTACCCCAATTCTACTGGAAAGGGGCATAATTTTACTATTTGGGGTAGGTTCAGTACCGCAATCACTGCTTATTCATTTGTTGACATATGACTTAGATTTTATGGCTTCTCTTTCATTTTACCCCAAGTTATAATGCTATATAACAATAGTGTAATTTTGTTAGCCATTGGGAAGATGGCCAGGGATATAACGGATGGTGGTTTTACAGAAAATAAAAGTTTCTAAAAACATACACATGTTAAACACATAAAACCTGTAAAACACTGACAAAAACTTCTGTTAGTGTTTACTCAACATCACTGTAAGTACACAGTATGGTCCAAATTGTTATAGTATAATATTATACATATTGGTAAATGTTCAAAATGACAACTATGGGGAAAAAAAGTCTGAAGAAAAAAATAAACAATTGTCTGTTCAAAAAGAAAGACCCTCCCCCCACATACACACACACATGGTATCCATTTGTTATCACACAAAACACTGTGGGAACTGTGTGAGTGTTTCTGAACATATTGTACTCACATTACTGCCATACTGTTCTAAAGGAATCCAGCACTTGTGCTTGGACATAATCCTCAGGTTGTCTGCATTCGTTACTTCATAACTTTGGGGGATGGTGTTCATTTTTTTGTCTGTCCAAATTGTGGTTCAAAGAAACACACAAGGGGATTCATTCTATACTCCACTTGGTCTTCTTTCACTGATGGCACTCAGTCTTGTCACAGCGTTCACAAAACGGTGAACACACACACAGGTGAAGAAAAAAAAACGCACTGTAGAATGGAAAACTAAGAACACAAAAACAAAAGCACAAAAAAGCAGAAGAAAATGAAATATATATAACTGAGGGGAAAAAAAAACTAACACAGAACACCCTACTGCCAATACGCAAACTTGGTGTGGTAGTCCTTGAAGCATTGGCCTAAGCACAATCCAGGCTTGGATGGGCAGGAGGGGCAGTAGTAGCGGGATTCCTTCCGCACTTTTATTTTCTTCGTGCAGACCCGACACGGCTTGGTGGGGTTAGACTTGTTTGGTGTCGGTGGCAGTGGAAATAAAAAGTGGTGTGCACCCACCCTCACCTCGTCATCTGTTTTTCCCTCTTCCACAACTGGCACCTGATCTGGCCAAATCCAAGAGGTGATGACACTCTCCAAAAAACTTAGGAAAGTTTTACAGGAGTCATCACCTCTTGACTTTTGCAAGATGAATGCATTGCAGGCTGCAACCTGCAGAAAATGGAAAAACAGTTTTTTTGTCCATTTCATCGACTTACGTGAGCAGTCATATGGGTGAAGCAGCTGATCTTGTTTGTCAACTCCACCCATATTCCTGTTGTAATTCGATGAAACAGACGGACGCATGTTGACACCCCCGTCGTCCCCGGTGTGGAATGGGTGCCTCAGTGTGGCCATGCACAGAGGACAGCAGGTGCACCACTTTTGTGCTGTGGTACTTTGTGGCGACGATCTTGTTGTCACCACAAAGAGCAGCTGATGATCCGGGGTCCAGCTTCACTCCACGTAGCTCCTCTGGAATACCCCGGTTCTCCCGGACGGTGCCGCAGGCCAAGGTGTTCCTTTCCAGGAGGTAGAGGTACAGCCGCAGACTACTGTACCAGTTGTCCGTGTAGACATGGTAGCCCTTTTCCAGGAGAGGGGCTACCAAGTACAGCACCATCTTCTCGCTGGCCGAGAGAGTTGGGTTGTCTGCATTTACGGACTCTAGGACAGGCTGCACCTCATTGACGGGGTCCTCCTTTCCAGCATACACCTTGAAGCGGTAGCAGTAGCCACCACTTCCCTTGACACCGCCGTCAGACTCACAGCACAGGTATATTTTGATGCCAAACCGGGCACATTTCAACGGTATGTATTGACAAAATATCAGTCTACCCTTCCAAAGAAGTAGACTTTCATCAACACATACCGCTTGCCGGGGCTCATACACCTCCTGGAACCTCTCATGCAGATGATCCAGAATAGGACGGATCTTGTAGAGCCGGTCGTACGCTGGATCACCTGGCACTGGCATGGCTGCATTGTTGTTGAAGTGCAGAAACTGAAGAAGAATCTGAAATACAGAGTAAACTTTCAAGATAAGTAAGCAGACCCACAACTGGGCACACACACACACACACACACACACACACACACACACACACACACACACACACACACACACACACACACACACACCACCACACAGCCTACAACACACACACACACACACACATACACACACACACACACACACAGCCTACACACACACAGCCTACACACACACCCACTACACAAGCACACACTGACAGTATCACACACACTGGTATAAAAAAGTGCTTTTGTCTTTTACAAAATGAACAAACTTGCATGGAAAACTTACACACAGAAAATAAATAATGCTTATGCACACACGCGCGCGCGCACACACACACACACACACACACACACACACACACACACACACACACACACACACACACACACACACATACACACACACACACATTCACACAAGCACACACTGACAGTATCACACACACATGAATATAAAAACACCACACTGGTGTACCAAAAAAGTGCTTTTGTGTTTTACAAAATCAGCAAACTTGTATGGAAAACTTGCAAACAGAAATAAATAATGCGTATGTACACATGTGCACTCACACACACACACGCACATGCACACACACACACACACAGCCTACACATACACACACACACACACACACACACATTTACACAAGCACACACTGACAGTATCACACACACTTGAATATATAAAACCACACACACACACACACACACACACACACACACACACACACACACACACACACACACACACACACACACACACACACACACACACACACACACACACAAAATGAATAGTGGAGGGATGAAGAATCAAGTAGTGAAAAAAAGAAAGAAAAAAAAATAGAGCTACTTGCCTGGAACCGGTTTCTTGTCATGATGGAGCTGAAGACTGGAATTCTGTACAGCACCTTCTTAGACCAGTACAGTTCAATTGAAGGTAGCCGCACAATGCCCATCAGCAGAACCAGGCCCAGAAACTTCCTCATTTCTGCACAGTCGACTTTCTCCCACTTGTTGGCCCTGGAAAACTGTGGAAGATTGGGGTGTGCCTCGAGAAACTGGTCAGCATACAGGTTTGTCTGAATGACGAGATGGTTGACTAGGTCAGAAAAAAATAATTCCAAATAGTCAACCGGCCTAAAATTAGCACAGCTGACCTTCAACCCCGGATTTCCAGTGAAAACTACACCAGGGTTGGGGTGCTGTGCATCAGCTTCTCGCCATTCTCTCACTAGCTGTTGCTGACCACGCCTCACGCCACGCCCCTGCCGCTTCCACGGGGCCCTCGCCGTCGTCCAGACCCCCTACCACGTCCACGACCCCGTCCCCTCCTGACAGGAGGGGGTGCAGTGCTTGTTGATGGTAGAGGATCCCCCATTTCCTCTTCTTCACCCTCGCTAGCACTGGTTTCCCCACTGCTTTCACTGGGAGCGAACGAAGGATCCACGTCATCACCAGCACCTATCTCCGATAAAAGTGGATGGTGCTGGTTCCCATCCGTCTCCTCCTCATCACTGATGTCAGGATCCGATCCTCCCATGTCTTCTTCTCCACTGTCTTGATCGTTGAATATCTCGTCCAACACATCAAGCGCAGTGTACCGCTTGAAAACAGGTCGAGCCGACGACGTACTAGGTCTCGCTGCCATCTTGAATTCGTTAATCACTGTAACCTCTCAACTCGCGATTTGCATATCCTGTGGTCAGTTACTGGTGACGTGAAGGATATGGGGCTCTTCGCTGATATCAGCAACAGAGTTGGAAACATTTTGCGCAGTCATTTCTTGTGTAGATTTGCTCGCTTTCCGTGACGAGTTTACTACGAGTGGCACTCGTATACAGGCGTGGTGAATTTCGATTTTACTACGAGCGTTACTCGTACCAAGCAGAGAAGAGGTTAATCAAATGGAATGGCTGTTGGTAGGAAACTTTCTTTTCATTTCTTTCGAACCAATCTGTCAACCCTTAATTGTTATTATCATCAGAATATCACTTTTGGAATTAATCAAATGGCATGGCTGTTGGTAGGAAACTTTCAGTTGGCTGAAGCTGGGGTGAAGTTGTATGAATACGGTCAGGGACCTTGCATCCCCCTCCCATTCCCTCTTAGCAGGCACATAGGATGAGCAGAGAGGTTGGCAAAGGTTGCTTTTTGGCTCTGCTTCACCACACGCTTAATGGACGGCTTTTGCTGTATGCAGGCAAGGTGATAACTCTTCTGCTTTCATTAATGCTAAGGTCTCTGCCAGGATTGTAATGAGACTGGACCAGAGGCGAAATCAGGTTGATGAAAGGCCTGAGCTTGTAGAGTGGGTCGCATTCTGGGTGGTAATGGCCAGGTGGTGCAGATGTGTTACACAGGTGAAAGTATTAGTTCAGGTTGTAGAACTTTGTTTTGGCCATAACTCCACTTATCCAGTAGCACCACAATCGAGGCTGTTATTTGATCCCCATCATGATTAACACTGACAGGTATGCCCTGATTTCTGCTGCTGATGTTTTGGTCCATCTTCTGATCAGCAGCCTATTTGTTTCTTCAGCTACTGTCTCAAAAAAAGACGGGGGAAAACAAAAAGAAATAATCTAAAGGCCTGGCATCAGCTGGCAGTGTATATGATTTGGTCTGACCAGGAGATCAAATTTCATCATTGTCAGCGAAACCAGCTGGCTGCCACGCTTGCTGGAATGCGGCAGCCGGTGGCACGTTTTCTTCTGGGGTTGCTGTCCTCTCCTAAATCACTGTTTTCATCATCTTCCACCTCACCAATCTCAATATCTGATTCAACTACATCTTCTTAGTATTTTTCTAATTCACAAACAATAACATTTAATTCCTCCTCTGGATAATGTGGAAAATCATCTGAATCCTGAAAATCATCTGCTACAAAAAATCATCTGTATCCTGAAAATTGTCTGCTACAAAGTGTGTCAGCATTTTTTCACAGGCTATGCTGTATGAATGAAAATACCCCCACCACTTTACATGCTCAATCTTTAGAGTGAATGGATGTGTGTGTAGTTCAAATTTTACCAATATCATCTCATTGGATAATAACTAGATTGTATGACCAAGTCTTAGTCTCCGAGTGCGAGAAACCTTTGGTCAGTACATGATCAAAATAGCCCATGCATGTGGCCAACTTTTACGGTGGTGTGTGGCGGATAGAACTGTCAGCTACAGTCAGACCAAAGCTAAATTGGATAAGCAATGTGAACCTGAATCTGAAAACAAAAGGCCACACCTGACTTGACAGTATGTCAGCATCCTCCTTGGGTCTGCAAGCTTTTA
>JAPXFY010005999.1:0-2500 GCA_030674185.1 Monoplex corrugatus
GAGAAAATGAAAATAAAACTGAAACTGAAACTTCTGCCAGGCAGCAGCCATTTTGTAACGTTCAATCGTGACCGCACCCATCATGCACTGCTGTTACCAACTGATTCTACAATGGGCAATGTCTTCCTGGCGTTGATGCCATAACTGTTGAGCTTGGCCTTAAGAACATCTTTGCCTCGTTGGTGTGGTCTGTGTTCCTTGTCACTATACCTGCTTAATCTATGATGAAGAAAATATTGTCTTCGCCTAGTTGATAGCTGAACATTTGGGCAATGACTGGGCAGGGGGGGGGGGGGGGTCTGTCATGTGAGACAAATTTATACAGAATAACTAGTTGTGTTGTGATTTATACCTTTGATTGTTTAGATACTTTATCATCAAAATAACTAGTTGTGTTGTGATTCATACCTTTAATTGTTTAGTTTATCATCAGAATAACTAGTTGTGTTGTGATTCATACCTTTAATTGTTTAGATACTTTATCATACTAAAATATAAATATATATATATATGGAGGTACGATACATACATACACATTTCATTCACATCTAACCAAGATTATTCCAGTGGTAGGCTAATAAAATACCAGCATAAAATATAGACTAGGTAAAACATAGTCTAGGTAGCGCCTCAGGAACTGGCCAGCTCATGCAGGCTTAAGGCTTGTGCCATGGTCACCATACACTTGGCACCTGTGACGTTAGTGCATATGGAATTCGCTCCAAGCGTGGAGACATCATCTTGAGAAACTGAAACTGAACACATGCCTGCTGTAGGTCTCCACACACAAGCCAGTATGCCGGGATGGTCTGACTGGGTAAAGCCCATGTACAGAACGCTGTTAAATCCTCACAAAATGCTTCACCGTATCGAACTAGCCACACACTATAAACCGACACATAGCATCCTAATCGAGGTCCTGTTTGCCACACCCGCTCAGCGTCCGTTAAACATCTCACGGCAGTATAGGAGTTGCCTCTGGGGTTAGAGACTTGATTTACATTAGGATGCTAAGTGTCGGTTTGGGAGTGTAGCCGTCCTCCATATGAAGAACGTATTTATACCCAAATGAAGCCGGGATTCGAAAATCAAACATCTTATACTTTCTTTCATATTTTAGGGATGTTCACGTCGCACAAAGGGAGATTACCTTTATGCTCACCTTCTTTTCCCGTTTTCTACGCCATTTAATGGTTACAGAAGCTGACACAGTTTTTACAGTGTGATAATGAAGATGATGACGATGAAGACGATAATCATGATGCTGTGGAGTTCAATCTAGGATTGAGACTGCATGACAGGACTGTACTCTACGCTTACTATCATAATATAAACTAGCGTCAACCAGACCCGAGAGATACAGACACCTGCAGAATTGATCAGAAGATTTGAGCAACACCCTCAATGACGCATCTATGAAATGGATGAGACTTGACTCTGTGGTCTTCACAGTAGGCCCATAGCACGCTCAACTCTGGGTAGGAGGCGGTTGAGGCCGAAAAATCCCACAATGATTTTTGAAGGAACTGACAGGGATTTGAACCCACAACCTTCCTGTCAGAAGTCTGTTTTGCTAACCACTACACCACAGCGATTGGTTAGACACCATTGTGCTAATCACAACATCACAGCAATTGGTTAGACACCATTGTGTTAACCACAACATCACAGCAATTGGTTAGACACTGTTGTGCTAACCACAACACCACAGCAATCGGTTAGACACTGTTGTGCTAACCACTACACCACAGCAATTGTTAGACACCATTGTGCTAACCACAACACCACAGCGATTGGTTAGACACCCTTTTGCTCACCACTACACCACAGCGATTGGTTAGACACCGTTGTGCTAACCACTACACCACAGCGATTGGTTAGACACCGTTGTGCTAACCACAACACCACAGCGATTGGTTAACACCGTTGTGATAACCACTACACCACAACAATTGGTTAGACACTGTTGTGCTAACCACTGCACCACAGCGATTGGTTAGACGTCGTTGCACTAACCACAACACCACAGCAATTGGTTAGACACCGTTGTGCTACCCACTATACCGCAGCGATTGGTTAGACACCTTTGTGCTAACCACAACACCACAGCGATTGGTTCATTAAGAAGATCAACACACAGGAAACAACAGCAAAATGCCAAAGGCATAAGAAACGTTGACAAACAATATCATCAAAAGAAGATAACAAGAAATAACAGACGAATAAAAGAATGACAAAAAAAGAAGAACTCATAAACGAGAAAAAAAAACAAGGAAGGAGAGAAGAAAGAGTAGGACAAGGAGTAGAGTCAGGAGAAGATTGTCAACCAAAACAAATAACAATACCACCATACTATCTTCACCACAACCATTACCACCACCACCACCACCACATAAACAACCAACAGCAACACCATGCAAGATCATGAAGAAAAAAAGGAACGTAACACATTTACCATTATGTTTGTACGTGAAGACTGATTCTATGACTGGCATACAGT
>JAPXFY010005999.1:7500-13678 GCA_030674185.1 Monoplex corrugatus
ACTTCGGGCTTACCATAAGCTTGAAGAAAACACAGGTCATGGGACAGGATGTTGACTCTCCCCCAGCCATCAGCATCAATGACCATGAACTGGATGTCGTCCATGACTTTGTTTATCTGGGCTCGACAATCTCAGACACCCTCTCACTTGACACAGAGCTCAACAGGCGCATCGGCAAGGCAACTACCACCATGGCCAGACTGACAAAGAAAGCATGGAACAACAGGAAGCTGACTGAGCACACAAAAATCCAGATCTACAGAGCCTGCGTCGTGAACACCCTCCTGTATGGCAGCGAGTCCTGGACTTTGCGTGCCCGACAAGAGCAAAAGCTCAATGCTTTTCACATGCGCAGCCTCCGACGCATTCTAAACATCACCTGGCAGGACAAGGTCCCAAACAACACTGTCCAGGAAAGAGCTGGATGCACCAGAGTGTACACGCTGCTGAAACAGAGAACTGGTGCAGGGAAAACGTCCCACAGGCAGACCACAGCTACGATTCAAAGACGTGTGCAAGAGGGACCTAAAAGCCTTGAATATCGACAAGGACAACTGGGAAGCAACAGCCCTCGAACGGTCAGCCTGGAGACAGACTGTGCAGAAAGGTCTCCCCAAGTTCGAAGAGACACTCGCTCAGCAGCACGAGGAAAAGAGAACGAGAAGAAAAGCTGCAGCCCAGGCAGACAGACCAGCGTCAGACTTCATCTGTGCCCTCTGCCACAGGGACTGTCATTCCCGACGCTGCACCAGAATAAACACCCAGAGCGCAACTCCATAGTCTTCCGAGACTGAAGGACGCCTATAGGTATATATATATATATATATATATATAATATATATATATATACGTATATATATATATGTATATATATATGTATGTATATATATGTTTTTTATTTATTATATTTATATATATATATACGTGTGTGTGTGTGTGTGTGTGTGTGTGTGTGTGTGTGTGTGTGTGTGTGTGTGTTTATCTGACTCTTTGTGCACGCGCACGTGCTTGTGCGTGGGTGTGCGCATACATGTGTGTGCTTGATCCTATTTCTATGTTGTTTGAACTGACCTTGTAGTATGATAAGATCTTGATGTTCCGTGTATTCCCGTTAGAGTACACTATCTTCACTGTGTTGGACTCCGTCTCGTTAATGGCGTCGTAGCTCGTATTGGAGGTGGTCTGTGACAACACGTCCAGAAACGTTACTGCTATACTTAAAATAAACTAGTAAGTTAGAATTGTTTATTGATGGGTCCATTGACAAAATTATAATACTATTCATTACAAAGAGGCAAACATGCTTAAAATCAATATGAACGAGTAATACAAATACAAACACACATCCATTATAAAAAAAAAAAGCAGAACTAATGGAAATATTTTGTACAAAAATGAAGCATTCTAGTTGTCAAATAAAAGAACAGTAAATTGTTATAGCAAGACACTCTGAGGAGAGCTGGACAGCAGAAGGTCCTCAGAGGAGAAACCCCCGTCAGGCAAGTGTTTTGGCCCTTAACTCCTGACACTCTAAGGGGGCCAGATTGTATCCAGATCATGACCCCTGGATGCCCTTCTGCTGTCGCCATTTTTCTCTTTTTTTATATAGAAATATGTCTTCCACTTGTGTTCGAACCTGCGCATTCGATGTGATACAGCGTCTCAAGGCCAAGTCACCCTTGCGAGGGATGTCTTAACCACTTAGACAGTAGCATCATTTGGGGGAATTTGAGTTTCAGTTGCAGTTTCAATTGCTCAAGATGACGTCTCCGCGCTCGGAATGAATTCCATTCGCACTAACGTCACATGTGCCATGTGATGGAGAAGATCTAGAATGATCACGGCACAAGTCTTAAGCCTGCATATTAAGCCGCGACCTGGCCAGGTCCTGACGTCCTGCCTAGATAATTCCATAACTCATAGGTTGTAGGGGAGTGAGGTGGTAGAAACCTCAACTTATCTCGGTGCCAGCACCACGAGGGCGGTGCCCATCCCCTCTTCTTCGCTGCAAATTCATACTTATATTCGCAATTTTTTATACCAAGACTTCAGAAAGGCAAGAAGGCTATTTGGTCTTCAACGGGGTGGAACTGGGAAATCAGACTATGTCTCCAATGTTTTGTACCAAGGCAGCCAGGCAATGCCCTGCTCTTCACGATTTTCAACTGCCCTGGGATCTTTAGCGTGCGCAGCCAGGAAGACTCAATATGTCTGGTTTTAAATTTAAAGGTCTGGTGTGTCTCCTCTTAAATTTTAAGGTCTACCAAACGATCCTGGCAATCACTGCCCACTTTAAAATCTATGAAACAAAAATAATAATGATAAAAGCTCTATTGATAAGAGATGGACAGAACATGCAATATCTTAACATAAATGTTTTGTTTCTGTTTTTAACTTGTTCATTTCAACTATATCTTTTACCAAGAAACAAAAAAACACCGAAATAAGAAGCAGATTTTTTTTTACTATTTAGAACGGTTTAGAACTGGTAAGTTTGTTCTTCAGTTTTATGATATTGCTAGTGCACTTATATTTATATCACTGTATGATTGGGAATAATGGGAATGTGAGAATTGCCACTTTAAATCATAAGCATGTATCAAGAAAAAAAAAAAACATCCAATAAGCGTTATGGCTCAGATTTTTTTTTTTTTTTTGGTAAAGCAGGGTTATATCCTATTTCAGTGTTGGTTATTGTCAAAATAAGTCATTTTAGGTGTAGCATAATGTCAAATGACAATAAACGGAAATTTTCTATCAAACTTTATAAACTCTTTTAATGATTTATGTATAAAACATATACTGTTTGGAATGAATAGGTCTATATTGTTTAGAATGAATAGGTCATGTTAAGAAAATATGGACTCTGGCAAATTTTGATTTTACTTAATTCAGAATATGACAAGAGATGTTTCGAATTCCAGGCTAAGTGTCAATGAGACTGGAATGTAGTCATAAATACGTATCGTACCGACATATTAAAAAAAGAAATACAAGCAAAAGTATGTTACAAATCCATCAAATATTTGTGGGGGTTTTTTTTGTTTGTTTGTTTGTTTTTTTGTTTTTTTGTTTTGTTTTGTTTATTAAATTTAAATGGAGTTGTCCCATGCTTAGATTGAATTATGTGAATTCAGAGGAGTAGCTAAAACAGCAAGTTTTTACGTTTTGCAATCACTATGGCTTAGTTCATCAGTTTCACTATATTTTCGAATGTCCTTAATTCCATGATACCTGACTGAAGTTTATTCCACTATCTGTCGGTCTGTTAAACCCATGTTTTCATTGTGTAGTTCCATATCTGAAAGGAAAGAAAATCAACCAAAACTGGCGAAATTTATGAAATTTCTAAACTTGCAGATTTTTGTTTTGAACATCAGAATATTCTGCCATATGATTCCATGGATTTTCCTTTGTTTTCAGTCATCCTTCATGCTCCACTTTGGTTTAAAGGATTTATTTAACATTAACAGTGTTAGTGTTAGTGTTAGTGTTAGTGTTAGTGTAAGTGTTAGTGTTAGTGTAAGTGTAAGTGTGTTTGTATGAGTGTGTGTTTGTGTGTGTGTGTGTGCGTGTGTGTGTGTGTGTGTGTGAGTGTGTGTGTGTGTGTGTGTGTGTGTGTGTGTGTGTGTGTGTGTGAGTGTCTGTAAGTGTGCACGTGCGTGCATATACTTTTATGCATACAAGTGTATGTATGAGCAAATGCTGCAGGTACTTACGAATTTGACAGAAGGAGCATAGTAGTTTGACGCTTTGTATTGAGTAAGTGCGATCTTCTCTATTCCTTCCCACTGGTCTGGCATGCAGCAAGGCGCTGAAGGGGGACTATAAGCAGTCACAGTTACCGTTCCTGCTGAAAGGACGGTCAACGCAACACACACCACCGCTGCTGCACTGTTCATTGTATTGGTCCAAGGGAGATCACTGCACACGTAAGATAACATCGAGGAAAAAATTGAGGAAGGCAACATAGACGAAAAGGAAGATGAAGAGGAAGAAATAATGAAAAAGAGGAAGAACGATAACAACAATTATGACACAAATGACATAATTATGGCAAAAATCTCATCAAGGCCGTATAGGTCTACCCTGGTATCAGGGAAGCTGGTGGGGAGCAAGACTGGACTTTGTTTGTACAGGTGGCAAAAACTTACAATGATAATGATCATTAGATCACCTGTCAGAGTGAATGCTTCTCCTTGGTTCTGTGTAGTGAATGTTTCACCTTGGTTCTCTTTTAACAGATGTTTACAGGGAGATTAGTTTGTATATACAAATTTATTTTGTGTGTTGAAACATTGGTATTTTCAGATGTGTAATACAACTGAGGTCCCATCAGGACTATGACTAGGGGACAATATGCTCAAGTAGTGTATACACTGTAATGGCTGAAGTTTATTGAAAGAATCAGACACATATTTACTATATTATCATTTCATCATCATCATATGCCCTGCCACATGGCGTTGGTGATCATGGCCCTCCATATGAATTTATCCTTTGTCGCTGCAAGTACTTCTCCCATCATCTCTGTCTTCATCGACTGCACAAGTCCGTCCAATATTTTCTCCCTGGGTCTACCAGGTGTTCTTTTTCTCTCCAGCTCTCCTGTTGTGACTAAGCACTCTAATTTCTCTTGCCTCACGAAATGTCCTATGAACGTTGCTTATCTTTTTTCTAATCTTCTTCATTTTATGATGTTCTTGTGTCTGCCTCCTTTAAGATTGTCTTGTTTGTTTTCTTTGCTGTCCATGGAACTCTTAACATTCTTCTTAGATACCACAGCTCAGCTGTCTCAATCTTGTTCTGACTTGGCGTGTTGACTGTCCACGCTTCACATCCATGACACATTATCAGTTTATATAACACTGAAGAAATCTCTTCCTGGTGTTAATTGATAGGCACTTGTTGGTAAGAACGCTTTTCATTTTCTTGAATGCTGTTTTAACTTGGCCAATTCTTTTAGCTATTTCTAATGTGCATCTGCTTTTCTGGTTAGATGATTGTTCCCATATATTTAAAGTTATCAACGTGTCTCAATGTTCCATTTGCTGTCATTTTGCATGAGAGGATTTCTCTCTTTTTTTTTTTTTACTTATTACCGTGACTTCAGTCTTTTGATATTTAGCTCCAGCCCTTTATTTCTGCTTTCTGTTTCTAATGTATTCAGAAGATTTTGTAGTTTTATTTTCATTTTCTGTACTTGTTATTTACTACACTGTAATTTATTCAACATTTGCTGTAATTTTTAAAATTTAATTGTCTAACATTTAACTATATGCATTCATGAAGTTCTGTTTTGTTTTGTTTTGTTTTTTGAAGACGAACATCGTAATTTCAACATGTGTAATACTTTCTTTTCTTGTGCTTGCTGTTGCCACTGTTTTGCGACATTCCAAACATAGAAGAGAGGGTTTAGTGCAGAGTTGAGTGGTAACATAAAAACAACCAGGACCACATGGATTCTATCTGATACATGAACACCAACCCAAGTCACCAGACTTGTCAGAAGAACACAAAACCAGCAAACTGCATCTGTTACAATTACCTCTACCAACAAGTGGACTGAAGAGAAAGCTGATCTTTTGGCAGGATCAACTACAATTCTGTATTTGGGTATTCGTCTGTAAATGATGATTTGACCAGAGATGATCATTAAGCACAGCATACAATCAGACAACACACGAAGATACCAAAGAAACCACACTTCCTAAAATGGTGAACGTGCTAACTGACCAAAAGAAAAGCCTATGCAGTTCAGTGGGTAACAAAGTTTCACACGAAGAAAACACTGGCTGTGGAGCTAAACACCTCATGTCAGCTGACTGCTTATATGATACAGCTTTACAGCAAAGTCTGTAATTTGAGGAGAATACAGCTTTAAGATAACTTAACCCAGAAATGAATTCAACTGAAAGCTATTCACAGGATTCCCCCTTCAATCAGTTTTGGCATAAATCGAAAATCTTTAGTTTTTATTGTTTTTATTGCAGAAAAAGATATATTGAAATATTTTACACAATGTAAGAACATTCGTAGTGTACTGTTCACATTTTTCAGACGCGTGTTTGAAAGATTTATTTTTCTCAGTGTGTACAGAATAAAATAATGTTTTTCACTGTTAAGTAATGTCAGTGGATTATTTGATAGTATGAGAATTCTCAGGTTTGATAGTTCA
>JAPXFY010006000.1:0-2500 GCA_030674185.1 Monoplex corrugatus
TTGTGTGTGTTGTGTGGTGGTGGTTGTTGTGTGGGGGGTTGTGTGGGGGTGTTTGGGTGTGTGTGTGTGTGTGGGTTGTGTTTTGTGTTGTGGTGTGTGTGTGGTTTATTTCTTTGTTTTTTTTTTTTTTTTTTTCTTCTTTTTTTTTTTTAAATTCCCCTTTTTTTTGGGGTTTGTTTTCCCATGCTTTCTTTTGTTCTCTTTTCCCCCTTTTCTCCCCCCCCCTCTTCTTTCTTTTTCCTCTCTCTCTCTCCTCTCTCCTCTTTCCCTTCTTCTCTCCCCTTTTCTTCTCCCCTCTTCTCTCTCTCTCACTTTGGATACTCAACTTTCCTCTTTGAAACATATTTCGAACTTAAGGGCAGTTCCATTTTTTTTTTCTCCGTTTTTTTTTTTTTTCTTTTTTCTCTTTCTTTCCTTTTTTTCTTTCTTTCTTTCTTTCCCTTTTTTTCTTTCTTTTTTCTTTTCTTTTTTATCTTTTTTTTTTTATTTCTTTCTTTAGTTGGTTCCTGTTTTCTTGCTTTCTTTTCATCCCCCCCCCTCCCCCCCCTCCTCTCTCTCTCGCCTGTCTTTCTCACGCTCTGTCTGTTTTGTCTTTCTTTCTTTTCTCTCTTTCTTTTCTTTCGTTCTTTTTTCTCTTTTTTTTTTTTTTTTTCCTTTTTTTTTGGTCGTTTTATGTTAACTTTCTTCATGAACACAAAAACTGAAGTACTTTCACAATTTTTGTGTTAATGATGCCCAGCCCAGGATGATATGGGGGGCCCATTAGGACTGAGAAAACCCGTGACAGGGGTTTTGCTCTATAAAATGTCCTGGAATCAAGTTGGCCCCAAAAGATACATGTACAAACACTTGTCGATGCTGGTCAGAAAAAAGATGAGCAGCATTCTCATTTACGCATTTGTGAAGTAAGTGGACTCTGGCTTGTGATTCCAACTCCCCAACGAGCACATAATATACTCATATCTGGGTATGAACTTGTTGGGGATCGATGAGGGCCACAATGATTTTCAGAAAAAAAAAAAATGATTGGTTTCGACCGATACTGTTGTACGTTTGTGAGGCGTGGACAGTCAACACGCAAAGTCAGAACAAAACTGAGGCAACTCAAATATGGTTTCTAAGAAGAATGTTGAGAGTTCCATGGACAGGAAACAAAAACAAAAGAGAGAGTTTTTGAAGGAAGCAGACACAGAAGATCATAAATAAAGAAGATAAGGGGAAAAAATCGGAACAGGTATATGAAAACGTTATGAGGAAAGGGCAATTAGAACACCTACTCAAACAGGAATGTTGGAGGGAAAGAGAACACCGAGTAGACCGGGGACAAAATACTGGACAGACTCGCAGGGTGGCTCAAGACCGAGATGGTGGGAGATGTTGGCTTGCAGCGACAGGGGATGGATTCGTGTGGAGGGCCATGATAGCGAACGCCATGTGGCAGGGCACATGATGATGATGATGAGATGATGATGATGATGATGATGATGATGATGATGAAGATGATGTGATGATGATGATGATGATGATGATGATGATGATGATGATGTGATATGTATGATGATGATGAATGATGATTGGATTCGAACCCACAACTTTCCACTCAGGTCAGTGTGCCATCCCCTGCATCATAGTGACTGGTGTGGCTTCTCAATTTGACTAACGAACCTTTTTTTTTTTTTTTTAACCCTTTTGACTCTGGCACCGTATCCGCCAAGTGCAAAAAAACTTAACCCTTCGACTCCCTCACTCTGTCTACCAGCTCCGAAAGGAGTCAAAGATTTAACGTTTTTCTTTTGTAACATGGTTGACAAAATGCGAGATGTTGTTGGACAAGGAGCGGGAGTCAAAGGGTTATATAGGTCAAAGGTTTTTGAAAAAAAGATTATATTGTTCAGCTGTAGGTTGGCTGACTGTTGAAAGAGTCGTGGATCTAAGACCGGATGTTTTAAGTTAAATCCCAGTTTGGAACATACAAAACCAATTGCGACCCCTCCCACCACCAAATCAGTCTTAAACTCGCAGTCAGTCGAACAGCACTAGGGGCTAAAAAGGTGACTGAGGGTCTAATCTGGGGTGATTTGACATTTTCTCAAAATTGATTTCTATGGACTTAATCTATCCCCATTATATTTTTTTTCTTGTAAAAAATCATAAATCAGTATAAAAAGGTATTTTAATGCACTGATAGCAGCAGAAAGAACGCAATGTCTTACCAAAAATACCTCTTTTTGTCTCTTATTGTGAACTGTAACCTGTACGACTCCCACAATGCAATATACCCAACTGATTTTATCTCTGGTGGCACCTTTCGGATTATGACAGCTAAAAAATAGAAACAAAACCGGGTTTAAAGTCACCAAATAAAGAAATTTTAAAAATCTGTAGGACAGTTTATAAAACCTTTAGAGGCTGTTTTCTCAAAATAGCTGTCATGCAACTTACTGACTTTAAACATATATAACGGCAACATTTTTTTTTAGTACAAGTTTTATTTAAGTAC
>JAPXFY010006001.1:0-13670 GCA_030674185.1 Monoplex corrugatus
AAGTATTGTGTAGTTTGCCAAGCAATGTGTGGTTTGCCAAGTATAATGTCCTTTGCCAAGTATAGTGTCATTTGCCAAGCATTGTGTGGTTAGCCAAGTATAGTGTGGTTTGCCAAGTATTATGTAATTTACCAAGTATCGCGTGGTTTGCCAAGTATCGTGTGGTTTGCCAAATATACATGTAGTGTGGTTTACGAAGTATAAATTTTCTACTCATCTGTACACATTGAATGACCTTGTATTGTTCAAAAAAGCATATAACAGACTAGTAGTAAATATGGCGTGTGTATATGAGTTTTACTCAATCTCTTGTATTCAAATCTTGTTCAGTTTTCTCATTGATATGGTAATGATGTTCAGCAAATATTGTTTTTGTTTGTGTTTTGTCAAAAACGAATTTAACATAAGTTTGAAAACAAAACAACAAAAAAACACTTTCTATTCATCAAATGCCAGCTTCGTTGGACAGAACACCTTGCCTGTATGAGAAAAAACAACATCCCATTGATGTCTCTGTACAAAGAGCCGGAACAAGGATACTGTCATCATCGTCATCATCAAGTGCCCTGCCGCATGGTGTTGGCGACCATGACCCTCCATATACATCTATCTTTTGTCGCCGCAAGCACATCTTCCACCCTCTCTATCCTCAGCCACTCTGCAAGTCTGTCCAATAATTGTTTCCGTGGGTCTCCCTGGTGCTCTTTTTCCTACCAGCTTTCCTGATGTGACCAAGTGCTCTAATTCCCCTTTCCTCATAATACGGCCTATACATGTTGCCTGTCTTTTCCTGATATTCCTTATCAATGATCTTTTTGTGTCTGCCTCCATCAAGACTGTCTCGTTTGTTTTCTTTGCTGTCCATGGAATTCACAACATTCTTCTTAGAAACCACATCTCGGCTGCCTCAATCTTGTTCTAGTTTTGCATGTTGACTGTCCACGCATCACAACCGTATAACATTATCGGTTCTATGTAACATTCAAGAACTCTCGTCCTGATGTTAATTGATAGGCATTTGTTGGCTAGAATGCTTTTCATCTTCTTGAATACTGTTTTGGCTTGGCTGATTCCGCTGGTTATTTCTGATGTGCATCTGCCGTCTGGTGAGATGATCGTTCCAAGATATTTAAACTTACCAACCTGTCTCAAGGTTGTGCTGTTTATTGTCATTTTGCATGAGCGGATTTCATGTTTTTTTTACTGATTACAGTGTCCAGGTAAAAAATACCACAAAACCAGCATCAACACTACCAACTGGGAAGACATATCCACAATAGAGCAAACGGATGACAGCAGTACTCTCAGGAAACGATTACATTTGAAAAGCCCAAAACAGCTGCTATTCAACAGAAGTGGGAATGGAAGAAGCAGAATCCAAGTATGCAGGACTCATTCCCATGCAGCGCTTATGGAAAAACTTGTGTCTCCAGGATCCATCGCGTATTCTCACACAAACGAAGACCCATACCAGATGATAAAAGACCAATATGTCTCCTTATTCGTCGGATCGAAGGGAGAGTTTATCACTGCTGATAAATTCAGTTTGCTGCATTAATGTACGGGTATTTTTTTTTCTCCACGAGTTAGGCAAGCTGATTTCATGACATAAGATTTTGTAAAAAAAAAAAGAAAAATGAAAAAAAAAATGTATATGTAAACTACAACGAACATGCTTCCGACATCGACAATACCTGTTATACACCAAATGTAAATATCACATGGGAGTCAGTATTAGAATGGATCGTTTTGTTTTGTTTTGTTTTATTTTTTGTTTGTTTTGTTTTGTTTTGTTTTGATTTGTTTTGTTTGTTTTGTTTTGTTTTGTTTTGTTTTGTTTTGTTTGTTTGTTTTGTTTGGTTTGGTTTGGTTTGGTTTGGTTTGGTTTGTTGTTTGGTTTGGTTTGTTGTAAATGTGCTGCAGCAATTGAATTACGACGAACAATTAAGTCACAGAGAGATCCAGACTTGGACCCTGAAGACCCTAAAGCACACAACTACTGCCTGTGAGAGGAGCCGTTGGAGAACATCTGTCAACAAGACAAGACGTGACACAACGAGAAACACTACGATCAAATAAATGATGGATACAACATCAGGTTTGACACAGGTTGATAAGTTTAAATATCTGGGAACGGTCATCAGACGGCAGATGCATGTCAGAAATAGCCAGCAGAATCCACCAAGCCAAAACAGCATTCAAGAAGATTAAAAAGCATTCTTACCAACAGATGCCTATCAATTTACATCAGGAAGAGAGTTCTTGAATGTTATATAGAATCGATAATGTTATACGGATGTGTGGCGTGGAATCTCAGCACGCAAAGCTAGAACAAGATTGAGGCAGCCGAAATATGGATTCTAAGGAGAATGTTGAGAGCTCCATTGACAACAAAGAAAACATACGAGACAGTCTTCATGGAGGCAGACACAAGAAGATCATTGATAAGGAAGATTAGGAAAAGACACGCAACATTTATAAGTCATTTTATAAAGAAAAGGGAATTAGAGCAGCTGGTCACAACAGGAAAGCTGGAGGGAAGGAGAACACCAGGTAGACCCAGGGAGAAAATATTGGACAGACTTGCAGAGTGGCTGAGGATGGAGAGGGTGAAGATGTACTTGCGGCGACAATGGATAGATACATATGGAGGGCCATGATCTCCAACGCCATGTGTCAGGGCACATGATGATGATGATAATGACAATATCAGTGCACAGTCATATTCATCAACAGCGAATTAAATGATCTGCCCCCACCCCTCGTATTGGTTCTATATAACATTCAAGAACTCTCTTCCTGATGTTAATTGATAGGCATTTGTTGGTAAGAATGCTTGTCATCTTCTTGAATGCTGTTTTGGCTTGGCCGATTCTGCCGGCTATTTCCGATGTGCATCTGTGTCTGATGAAATGACCATTCCCAGGTATTCACCTGTATGTGTTCAATAAAACCTTAACTACTTTCTCTTAAGACTGATAATTGGGTACATGTATTAAGTGCACATTTGGCTCTAGGGAAATGAAATATGCGGAAGCAATTTTACGTAATTTCAGCCTGTTTTTATATGTTTCAATGTCCTTTATTATTTTCAGTTTGTATACAGGTATGTTTTTTAAATCCCCTGTGCGATAAACTGGATTGGTCAAGGCCAGGGGCATGTCTTTAGATTATATGCGCGAATGCATTGATATGTTTACTTAATTTTATGTTCCTATTTTTGTCCTGTTGAAGTGTTGTGTATGTTTTGAAAGTTTTATCGCCCTGATATGGCTCTACACAGTCAGCTGGGCTTTAAACAAAATTAAAGGTAACAATAAGTGATTCGGCCATCTGACCAGAATGCTTCCCCACCAGCTGGCTCAACAGACAAATAACACAAAGATAAGTGAAACTAGCACAAGAGGCAGACCAAGGAAGACCTGAATCGATGGTGTGAAAAAGACCTTGACGTCGCTTGGAATTTCTCCGTTTCAGATCTTCCAACTCGTTGCTGTCTGTCGATTCTTCCTCCCCGGGATTTTCAATTTGTACACACGGTCAGATAAAGAAGACAGACAAGGGAGAGAACTGTTGTGAAACACAGGGGTTGTTCTAACCCTCCACAGCAGAGCTGGTCTTCTCTCACAATAAATAGCGATCACACAGATCAACTCACTAGACCTTTCCACTGTTTCTGAACACATTTATGGCTTTGACTCGTACTATTGAGTCACTGCTAAACACAACAATGATTTATTGACTCTGAGTGGATAGATTTTTTTTCAGAGTTTGTCAGTTGCCAAGATTTTGTTATATTTAATTCGTCATCGTTTGATCATGATGACAAGATTTATTATTTCAGAAAATGAACAAAAGAAAGTTACATGCGCGCATACGCACAGAACGCAAGAACGAGACGTACACAGGTACACACACACGCATGAATGCACATACGCTCTCTCTCTCTCTCTCTCTCTCTCTCTCTCTCTCTCTCTCTCTCTTCTATCTATCTGTCTGTCTGTCTGTCTGTCTGTCTCTCTCTCTTCTTCTGTCTCTGTCTCTGTCTCTGTCTGTCTGTCTGTCTCTGTCTCTCTCTCTCTCTGTATCTGTGCATCTGTTTCTCTGTCTCTGTCTGTCTGTCTGCCTGTCTGCCTGTCAGTTTGTCTGTTTGTCTGTCTCTCTGTCTGTCTGTCTGTCTCTCTTTCTCTCTGTAACTATGTGTCTGTCTCTGTTTCTGTCTTTGTCTCTCTCTGTATCCCTCCGTCTCTCCCCTCTCTCTCTCTCCTCTCTCTCTCTCTCTGTCTGTCTCTCTTTATCTCTCTCTGTGTCTATGCGTCTGTCTCTGTTTGTGTCTCTGTCTCTCTCTGTATTCCTCCGTCTCTCTCTCTCTCTCTCTCTCTCCTCTCCTCTCGTCTGTCTGTCTGTCTCTCTCTCTCTCTCTCTGTCCTCCCACCCTCTCTCTCTCCCTCCCTCTCTCTCTCTCTCCCTTTCACACACAAACACACACATACAAACACACACACACACACACACATACACACACACTCACACCCACACACACGCACACTCACACACACACACATACACACAATCATACACACGCACGCTCACGCGTGCACACACACACACACTCACACGCACACACGCACGTATGCACGCACACACACTTGCACACACATCTCTCTCTGTCTCTCTCTCTGTCTCTCTGTCTCTCTCTCTCTCTGTCTCCCTTGCGCACGCAACACACACACACACGCACGCGTGCACGCAAGCACGCACACACACACACACACACGCACGCGTGCACGCAAGCACACACACACACACAAAACACACACACACACACACACACACACACAACAACACACACACACACAAACACACACACACTCAGGTCGAAACAACGATAAAGCATCTCACCATCACTACCACCATCACCAATACCACCACAACCACCACTACAACCAACACTACCACCACCAACAACAACAACAACACTACCACCACCACCACCCTATAACTCATTCCCCACCACAACCACCACCACTAACACTACCACCACCACCACCACCACCAATACCACCACTACCACCACTACCATCACTTCCAACACCGTGTAATTCATTCATCAACATCACAACCACCAATGCCACCACCACCATCACCACCACCACATCCACCACCACCACCACCACCACCACCACTCGCACTTCCACCACCATCACCACCGTCAACACCACTGCAGTCTTTTTCTAATCCCACTTGCAGGCTGGCAATCTTATTTAATAGAACCAAAGACTTGTTTTAAAACATCATGCGTAGAGCTCCATCTCGCCCATTCAAACATACAAAGTCGGCTTCTTCTCTGTCCATCTTCACGTTTTCTATTCAATCTGGTGGTGTCAATGTTTCATAGTTTCTGTGACAGGGCGGCTCGTTGGTCTAAGGGGGATGATTCTCGCTTTGGGTGTGAGAGGTCCCGGGTTCAAATCCCGGACGAGCCCTCAATTTGACCGTGTGTGTGTGTGTGTGTATGTGTTGTGTGTGTGTGTGTGTGTGTGTGTGTGTGTGTGTGTGTGTGTGTGTGTGTTTTGTGAGCTATTTGTTGATTGCTATTCATATATATCTGTAGGTTTGTCATGATATGTACCATGTGGGTGTCTCCTATTTGCTGGTGTTATTGTTGTTGTTGCTGCTGTTGTTGTAGCTGTTGTTGTCGGCCATCATGCTGTGCCGATATGGGTGTGTATGTATGCATGTATGTGTATAATTATGTCTGTGTAGGGGCATGTGGATATATGCCTGTATTTACTGTTATTTGTTATTTTCATCTCTTGCCTGTTTATTTATCTACATACTCCTCTATTTTGTATCTATTTATTCACCTGCATGCTACTTCTTATTCACTTACTCACTCACTCACTTACTTGCTTGTTTGCTTACTTGCCTGCTTACTTACTTATTTGCTTACTTGCCTGCTTACTTACTTACTTACTTACTTAATTACATATCTATGAGATCCAAAATAAGTGCGACTGCCCGCGTCCAAGCAAACAGGAACCAGAAGAACAAGAAAAACGAAAAAGAACGCGTATTCAATACAGACAAGACAGGCGCAAATTTTCGGCCAACCCGGCCTTTGTCAAGCGCGAATGCACGATCAGAAACAGACAACAAATAACTGTTTTATCCACTGGACGAGGTGGCAGGGAAGTTTTAGTCTTTTTCTTATTATTTTATGCTGTTGTTTAAGGGTGGATTCGTGTCTTGTCTGTTGTATAATGTCTTATATAAGAACATATTGGCTTCACGTAGTTGATAGACAGCAGAGCAATTGGGCAATGTTCTGTCATGTGAGACGAGTTTATACATAATAGCTAGTTGCGTTGTGATTCACACCTTTTATTATTTATTTATTTACTTTATATAAATATGTTCCTTTTTGAAGGTAAGACACATACATACACATGTCATTTACATGTAACTAACATTATTCCAGTGGTAGGCTGATAAAAAAACAATACAAAATATAGACCAGGTAAAACTATAGTCTAGGAAGGGCCTCAGGACCTGGCCATATCATGGGTTTATGTCAGGCTTAGGGCATGAGCCACGGTCACCATACACGTGGCACCTGTGACGTTAGTGCATATGGAGTTCGTTCCGAGCACGGAGACGTCATCTTGAGAAACTGACACTGAAACTGTGACAGGAAGAAGAGTGGCAGAATGGTTCAGACGTTTGCCTGCCAGTAACTAAATTCAAAGTTGCAGGGTTCGCTCCCCGTAGAGGCCTCGACTTTTCTCCTCAGTTTGACCGGAAAGTGAATCTGAACATCTAGTCCTTCGGAAGGGTGCGAAAAACGAGTCGGACACTTGTGCCTTCTAGCTGCGCGAGCTAAAAATTCGCAGCAGTTGAAAATTGTGAAGAGCAGGGCATTGCCCGGTTGCCTTGGTATAAAACATTGGAGAGATAGATTGATTTACCAGGTCCCATCCCTTGGAGACCAATTAGCCTTCTTGCCTTTCTGAAGTCGGTAAAAAAAATGTGAACATGAATATGAATTTGAATCGAGGGAGAGGGAATGAGCACCACCCTCGTGGTTCTGGCCGCGGGAAAAGTTGAGGTCTCTGTCACATCTTTCCCCTATGACCTCAATGTTATGGAGCTATCTAGATAGGACCTCAGGACCTGGCCAGCTATGGAGTTTATATGCAGGCTTAAGGCATGTGCAGTGAGCCATTCTGGATTTTCTTTATCACATGGCACGTGTGACGATAATCCATATGGAATTCATTCCGAACGCGCAGACGTCATCTTGAGCAATTGAAACTGAAACTGAAATATAATTTCTGTTCCTCTCCCCCATTTCAAGACATTGCCAGCGCATATGGGGTTTTGCTCAGGGCTCAGAAAGTCTTCCAAAACTATTAGCGGATAAAGCTGAATCGCGTACAGAGTTTTTCGAGTACGCTGAATACTTCTTGACCGAAGAGCATACTGCAAACTTTAATCCAGTCTCATAACTGATATATGATCGCTGGATTATTGGTGGTATTTCGTGGACACAGAATCCTCCATGTCTGTCTGTAGGATGTATCGACAGACCAGTCAGGACTACTGAGGTTGGTCCAGTTGGTCCAGTGTTTGACGTTCACCATCTCGGTCTTGCTGTGTACTCTGTTTCTGCCCCAGATTCAGCAGGATGGTTGGTTCTATGGATAGAGCCATGGACACAAGATCTGGTACCTCGAGTTCAAATCCCAGTCTGCATCATTAAAAACTAACCTGCTGGCTGCCCATCTTAATGTTTCCATCATTCTCGTGGAGATTTTTTCATCTCCTCCAGCATCACTTTTTGCCTTCCCCCACTCACTGATGAGCCGCTCCCAGACGGCCAGGGTGGGATGGGATGACGGGTTCCCCAGGGAGGCTGGGTTTTCCAGGCTGTCCAGCACTGGATGGTTTTGACTACTGGGCAGTCTGAGAAACAGCGGGTTTAGTGCCTCCACTGTAGGCTTTTATGTCTTGTAATGTTTTAGAACTAGATCTGGTCCATGTCAGATCCACCTGACAGGCAATGGAGACTAGGCTCGACTTCTTAATAGCTGATGCGTAACGTTTCGTTGGACTGCTGGCTTCTACTAGACGTTTGGCCTCATGGAAAGGTTTCTTTTTTTTCTGTTTTCACTGTCTGTATTGTCTGTTCCACTTGCCATATGGGTCAGATTTTGGAGGATGAAGAGTGGCTACCTCCATAGTTTAGACACATTGCTGGTCCTTCACACATTCCTTCGTGTGCCTCCTTGGCACACATGGCACACTTTTCTGTGTTGATACATCTGTCTTTTATATGCCCAAACCTCTGGCATCGTAAACACTGCATTGGTGAAGGCGCATACAACGAGACTTTGACATTCAGGTATCCTGTTTTCAATGACTGTGGAAGAACGGAACAGCAGAACGTCAGGAACAATGTGTTTGTCGGGATTCTCTCTGACCCCTTCCAGAACATGGCCCAGATTACCTCCACAACGCCCTGGCTCTACTATTCCATCCTTATTGCTTCTTCGGGGACTCCTTTCAGTTCGGGGCACTTGATAACTCTCTTGCTGCTGTTTAACCCCTTGTGCGGAGTAACTTTAATTTCGCGGTCCACCAGCATTGATGCCTTCTGGAGACGTTCAGACTGATTGTTTGTTTGCTTGTTTGTTTGTTTGTTGTTGTTGTTGTTTTGCTTTTTTCCCATTCAACAAGGTAATCTCCATTTCTGTTTTTTTTAAATTTTATTTTTATTGTCTTCGTGTTGCCGATGAGGGCCTGAAATCCCTTGTGGATTGCAATGGTACTCAGCGATGACAGCGGTTTATCGTCATTTGTTCCTCCCACGATCAGCCCGCGCTGCCCAGAAGATTGTCTCTTGTCGAACTTCATCGTAAGAATCTGAGTCACCATCAGAATTGTTTCTTTTTTGTTTTGTTTGATTTTATCATGAGCGTAGGCTCAACGACAGCAGAAATTTGTCGGTCACCCCAGGAGAGCTACCGCGCTGGGGAAGGGACAATGAATGGCCAGTATCTTCCTGGAACCATCCGGCATGAATCCAGACAGTGTAATTTCATGACTGACTAACGTACATAGGGCTGTTCCAGCCCTTCTTTCTCTCTGTCTACTGAGTTCGCCACTGCCCCTTAGCTGACTTATGTTTACTCAGGTGGGCCTCTCCCGCATTCCTGACGCTGCCCTTATCTAGGTCAGTGCCAGGAAATATGTGCCTTCTTTGTCTCTACTGTTCAGTGCTAGCAGAATGCCGATTTTTGTGTGTCTTTAGAGTCAAGCTGTGCTCACATTATCACATTGTTTGGATTACCAGTGGGTGAAACGATCACTATGTGTATGCGCTACTTGCACCTGTGATTGGTTTACTAGATCCGTTAGTTTTTTTTAGTGTTTTTACAGGGTTTAAAGTTTCATGGTATTTGAGTGACCGTGACAAACACTTACGATGGAGTGTACAGTGGAACATTCCTACTCCTTGCATGTTGAAAGAGTGAACTCTATGTGTAGAATATGTGGTGAACGTGTGAAGAGACAGTTAAAAGATAAACACATGCAGATCAAACCTGTGTGTAAGTTATGCGGCGGAATTTTCTGTGTTTCATTATATTGATGTGCTGCAAGACAAAAATGGTCAGTATCCGAAAGCAGTGTGCAGACGGTGTTATCTGAGACTGATGACTTGTAAGAGAGCCAATTCTAGTCAGTAGTCAACAACAATCACTCTGGCTGTTGCTGACATTGAACAAAGACACTGTGGGGTGGATATGATGCGTCTCTTCCCGTAGTTCAGTGCCCTTCATGCCATCATTTTGACACTTATATCAAAGCTGGTCGACCAAAAACGTCTCAGGTGGGTTCCCCCAAAAGAAAAAGGATACAGTGACGTAGACATGAATGTGTTCGATCCTGATGTGAACTTTCAATGCACTGTAACAGGCCCATTAACTTCAACACCAGTGAAAACAGCGAAAGCAATAAGCACACAGACTTCTCCATGGGCACTCAAAACACCTCCACAAATAGCCAGAACACCTCCACAGACAGCCAGATCACCTCCACAGGCAAACAGAACACCTCCACAGACAACCAGAACACCTCCACAGACAACCAGATCACCTCCACAGACAAACAGAACACCTCCACAGACAAACAGAACACCTGCACAGATAACCAGATCGCCTCCACAGACAAACAGAACACCTCCACAGACAACCAGAACACCTACCCACAGACAAACAGAACACCTCCACAGACAAACAGAACACATCCACAGACAACCAGAACACCTCCCTCTACAGACAAACAGAACACCTCCACAGACAAACAGAACACCTCCACAAACAGTCCAAACAGTTCTACAAACAACAACACCACCTCGGACAACCAGAGCAGCCCTATGGATACCCACATCACCTTGCACAGCCTGTGGCAAAGCCAGATCTCCACACACTGCATCCAAATTGCAGAACAGAATCAGACAGTTAAAACACATAGAGGGACCTCTCACTAAGACAGAAGAAGCACTTCTTACTAAACTGGCCAAAGCAAAGACACAACAGTCATCTGACAAAACCACCCTGGTATGTAAGACAGGAGGTCCATCTGTTGTTTTCAAAAAAGTCCCACAGCCTCGAAAAGCATCAGCTCTAGCAGACTCTCACCTCAAGAAAAAAAAAGTTCAAAAGTAATACAGAAGTTAAGAATGGATATTTCTGGAAGCAGCACAGATGATTCAAGTATACAACAAAGTTCAGGAATTAAAACAAAAGGAAACGAATCACAAGAAAAGATTCTGTCAGCAGCAGGTTTTGAACAAGCAGCTGTGTCCAGCAAACAGGGCTCTGCCATGCGAACGCAGCTAGGACTGACCTAGTTTCAGTACAGAGCCCAGAAAAAAGTACTTAGAAAAGCTGGAGTAAAGTTCGAGAGCGAAAAGAAAGAAGGAAGGAGCAGAAAGAAGCGCTGTTTGGAGACATCTATACAGAAACATCAAAACTGGTTTTCGTCAGTGAACACGACAAAACCACAGAAGAAAAACTGGCTCACGTTGGAAAAGTTACAGATGTTCCAAAACTGGTAGACAAACTGTTAGACCAATATGACAGAGAAGGAACATTAACCTGGCATAGAAATACAATTCCATCCAACGAAATTTGGGTGAAAGTTGGGGGCGACCATGGGTGCCTCGCCGCAAGGCGTTGGCGATTATGGATTTCAGTCTGTCTCTATCACGTGTTGCCTCAAGCATCTCTTCCACCCTCCTTGTCCCCAGCCACTCTGCAAGTCCGTCTAGTATCTTCTCCCTGGGTCTACCCGGTGTTCGCTTTCCCTCCAGCTTTCCCGTTGCGACCATGTGCTCCAATTCCCCTTTCCTCATAAAATGTCCTATAAATATTGCCTGTCTTTTCCTAATCTTCCTTGTGAATAATCTACTTGTGTCTGCCTCCATCAAGACTGTCTCGTTTGTTTTCTTTGCTGTCCATGGAACTCTCAACATTCTTCTTAGAAACCACATCTCAGCTGCCTCAATATTGTTCTGGCTTTATTTGTTGACTGTCCACGCCTCGCAGCCGTACAACAGTACTGGTTCTATATAACATTCAATAGGCATTTGTTGGTAAGAATGCTTTTCATCTTCTTGAACGCTGTTTTGGTTTGGCCAATTCTGCTGGCTATTTCTGATGTGCATCTGCCATCTGGTGAAATGATCGTTCCCAGATATTTAAACGTATCAATCTGTCTCAAAGTTGTGCCGTTTGCTGTTATTTTGCATGGGGGGATTTCGTGTTTTTTACTGATCACCATGACTTCAGTATTTCTGCTGTTTAGTTCCAACCCCTTACCTTTGCTTTCTATTTCTAGTATATTCACAAGGTTTTGTAGGTCCCTTTCACTTTCTGCAATTAGCACGATGTCATCTGCGTATCGAATGTTTATTATTTTTCCTCCAACCTTTAATCCAGGGTCTTCCTCTAGGTTTCGCTGTAAAGTGAAAACAGATCTGGTGACAAAACACAACCCTGTCTGACTCCTCTTTTGATGTTTTGGAAAGAGCTTATATCGTTTTCTATTCTCATTGCAGCTGTTTGTTCCCAATACATATTTCTGATTATTCGTAGATATTTTCTATCAATATTGAGTCTTTCTAGTTGGTTGATCAATTCTTCATGCCTTACCCGGTCGAAAGCCTTGGTATAATCAACAAAGCATAAATATGAATCCTTGTTCATCTCGATTGACCTCTCTATGATAGTTCTTAGGATGTATATGGCATTAATAGTTCCTTTCCCTACCACAAATCCCCACTGTTCATCCGCTATTTCTCTTTTGATTCTATACCTTGTCCTCATCATGATTATTCTTAATAGGATCTTGGTTACATGACTCATCAAACTGATTGTGCGATGGAGAACTCATTCTACAGCTCCTGTCTTCTTTGGAAGTGCTATGAAAGTTGATTTTGACATATCTTTGGGGATTTTTACAGTGTCGTAAATTTCATTTAGGAGGACTGTTATTTTTTCTATACCAAATTCTTCCAGGGCTTCAATCATCTCTGTAGAAATGTTGTCTGGTCCTGGGGCTTTTCCTGGTTCATCTTTTTTGAATGCTGCTCTAACTTCATCTTCCATTATGGGTGGTCCTTCAAAGTTCTTTCTTATAATGTATTCTTCATTTCTGTCATCTTCAAAAGGGTCTTTAATGTACTTTCCTCATCTGTCTAATATTTTGTCTTTTTCCACGAGAAGCGTGCCATCTTTCGATTTTAAGCAACCAGTTGATGTGCATGTATTTTTCCTGTAGACAATTTCTTCAATTCGTCTGTACATACCCTGAGGATCTGTTTTGTGTCTGTCTTCTATTTCTTTGCATTTTGTTTTCAGCCAAGCTTCCTTAGCTTCATTACACCTATTCCTGATTTCTTTGTTTATATTCCTGTATGTCTCCTCGTTTCTCTTTGCCTTTCTCCTTTCCTCCAGCAAGCCTAAAATGTCTTTTGTCATCCAGTTCTTTTTTGTTTTTCTATCTACTTCAGAAATTTCATCACAAGCTTCATTTATCGAATTTCTCAACTCTGTCCATTGTTCCTCACTGTCACCAACGTCTTCCAGAGCACTGAATTTGTTTTGAACATTAATGTTTTTACGTATCACTTCATCTGTCTTTAAGAGTCCAAAATTTAGTTTGATGTTGCTTTTGGTCTGTTTTAGCCTAAATCTTCCCACCACAGGATTGTGGTCACTGTTGCAGTCTGTGCCTGGAAGTGTTTTTGCTGACAGTAAAATATTTATAAATATTTTATTAATCAGGTCGGATAGCTATATCCGCTACTGGTAACCTGGAACCCAGTACTACCTGTCACAGGGTCGAATTGCTGGCGACTAAACCAGCAACCCCACCAGTCCTCTTAGGAGGATGGTGAGGAGGGTAGCTAGAAACCCTGGTGGAAATAAATTAGATCCATCAAAGGGCGCCAGCTCTGGAGAGCTACCCGCGGCCATCTAGCTAAGGGAGTAAACCCTGACAGCAAATCCGGTGTGGGGCCCCTAAGGCGGTTGGATAGCAAACTTTGTCACTTTTCGGCAGCTCCTGCGGCCGCGTTGGCACCAAAACGTAACAGCCCTGCT
>JAPXFY010006002.1:0-5000 GCA_030674185.1 Monoplex corrugatus
CTCTCTTCCTATTACCAGTGGTGGCCCTGTTGGATGCCTGGAAGACTTGGGAGGGAGGGACGACAGTTCTTGCCGAGGGACACTCGCCTGTTCTGGATGTTTCAGCTGCCTTCCTCTCCCTCCCTTTCTCCCCCCTCTCTCTCTCCCTCTCTCTCTCTCCCTCTTTCCCTCTCTCACTCCTTCCCTCCCTCCCTCTCTCCCTCCCTCCTTTTCAATTTCTCTTCTCTCTCCCTCCCTTTGGCCCAGCACCGGCCTCTCTCCTTCCTCCCTCCCTCTCTCCCTCCCTCTCTCACTCTCTTGTGGCCGGTGACGTTTTTATTTCCAGTCTTCTTTCTTTTGTCTGTGAGTTGTCGTGATCCGTGACGTTTTTTTTTATTCTTTCGTCTGTGACGTGTGCCGTGACGTTTTTTCATTGTTCTTTCTTTAAGCTGTGACGTTGTGTCTTGCCATGACAGTTTTTTTTTCAGTCTCTTTCTTTTGTCTGTGAGTGTGCCGTGAAGTGTGGTTTTTTATTCTTTCGTCTGTGACGTGTGCCGTGCGTTTTTTCATTGTTCTTTCTTTTAACTGTGACGTGTACAGTGACGTCAACTGTTGACATCGTTAGAAAATAAACATGGCTACTGAGGAAGGAGCATCAGAGCTCCTAAAGCTTAAGGATGGTGTTTTTATTTGATCATATATATTTTAAAGTGATATTTTGAGAGGACTGATGGAATTTGAACCCACAACCTTCCAGTTGTTAGTCTGTTGTGCTAACCACTCCACCCAGTGATCAGTTTCTCCCATTCCTCTCCTTTACCAACCCCTCCCCTCATGTCACCCCTCTCCATCCAACCCAACCTTCATTCACAATGACCCACAAAAATAGAAATGTGCAGAGTTCATTCAAGGAGACCATGTTTGTGCATTTAACACTGGCAAGCAGCGCATCTTCTCATAACGAGTAGTGACGCAGCAGCCTTGTTGATATCTGTTTAATATCCTGACTTGACCTCAGGTTGCTCGTGCTGCAAGAATAACATGCAGCTATTTTCGTGTGTGTGGCATTTAATTAGCCAGGGCTTCATGTCTAGAAATCATCTGAGGACGTTGCCGCTCAAAGGCGTCTTCTTTCCCTCCCAAAGAATATGGGGCAGGTCATGTTTTAAAGGAGCTGTCTACCATTGGCTGAATGACGAATGTTCAGAAATTGCTTGGATTTTGTTAGACAAAAACTATATTGCATTGCATTGTACTGCATTGTATTGTATTGCATTGCACTGTATTGTATGTACGTATTGCATTGTATTGTATTGTATTGCATTGTATTGTATTGTATTGTATAGTATGCATTGTATTGTATTGTATTGTATATATAACTGAAACTGAACCGTATATGAAGTCATATTTAACAGCTTTCTTTATTACATGTGAAATACGGTCAGCTATGGGAATGAGAAGAATGTCTGTCACGTCGAAGTGCCATCGTTTCTACCCAAAACAGTAACATTTTGTTCAACTATTTAAAGTCATGTTTTAAAACAGATTTCTCAGTGACAGTTCCCTTGATTTCTGTCGATTATATTGTATTCACAAAGTGCATGCTACATACATGAGGTCAATTTAAACCTCGTCTTCTTTTACAGACATACAGGTGTGTACCATCACAGGTGTCGCGGTCGAAAGTGAGCTGGAAAGGTTGAGATAGAGAAATGTCATGTAACATCAAGGTATCTTTCTCACCGTCAAACCAGGCTTTCTTTGGTCTGCTTCTCACTAACTTTATCATCTCATTAAAATACCAGCACCCAAGGCGTAGTGGAGAGGGGCAGAACAATTTCTGTCTGAGGCTGGGGTCAAACCTGGAACTTTCTGTTACCTCAGTGCTCGAATATCATGAGCATTATTCTCTTTAACAATATCTACAATGGCACAATGATCAAGAAAATTAATGTACATCAGGATGACAACGATGATGGTATTATGATCAATCTTGGACGAAAAAGAAAACGAATTAACACTGCTGACAAGGCTGCAAACCTTTTTATGCATCCACATACATACATCTCTGTGGATCAACTCTCAGGAGATATAACATAACGCTCTGAGCCCCATGGTTCTGTTTGATGACTGACACAAGCAAACCAAACTGGGTCAAAATTAATGACAAGCATTTTCTCCCGAAAAAGATTCAGTCTTGGGTCCCATTCCCAACCCCATCTTTTTTTTTTAACCCTTTGACTCCTGCACCATGTCCACCAGCATTCCCGCATTGTCAACCATGCTAGCAGAGCAAAAACTAACCCTTTGACTCCCTCACCATATCACTAGCTTCCCGCAGGAAGCTGGTGGGTAAGGTGAGGAAGTCAGGGGTTAAAGTTTTTCAGTTGATGGACAGAGTGCGGAGTCAAAGGGTTTAAACAGCCTGACAGGCAGGTAGTCAAATGGTAAATGCTGGACTTCGAGTCAGAAGGCCCAAGTTCAATTCTATCTCATTACCTCCTGCCTGGAGAGTACAAGACGGAGATTTTCCCAATCTTCCAGGTCAACATGGCTGCAGACCTGCAAATAAAATGTTTTTGTGTGTTTATGCATGCAGAGAAGAAAATAAAGATGACAAACATTCTTACCAACAAATGCCTATCAATTAACATCAGGAAGAGAGTTCTTGAATGTTATATAGAACCAATACTGTTGTACGGTTGTGAGGCATGGACAGTCAACAAGCAAAGCCAGAGCAAGATTGAGTCAGCCGAAATGTGGTTTCTAAGAAGAATGTTGAGAGTTCCATGGACAGCAAAGAAAACAAACGAGACAGTCTTGATGGAGGCAGACACAAGTAGATCATTTATAAGGAAGATTAGGAAAAGACAGGCAACATTTATAGGCCATTTTATGAGGAAAGGGGATTTGGAGCACCTGGTCACAACAGGAAAGCTGGAGGGAAAGAGAGCACCAGGTAGACCCAGGGAGAAAATAACTAGATAGACTTGCAGAGTGGCTGAGGACAAGGAGGGTGGAAAAGAGATACTTGGGGCAACAAGAGATAGAGACAGAGGGAAGTTCATGATCGCCAACGCCATGCGGCAAGGCACCTGATGATGATGATGATACATGCAGAACACCAAACAGGCACGCCTAAAATCCTATGAGTCATACCAGTGTTTCCTGTGGTTTACGTAAACATGAAAATACCCAGCAAAGACGGAGAATGCAGAGTGTGCAGCAACATACCGTCTGCACAGTTTGGGCAAAATAACTTAAGTTATGTTACTTAGTTGATATTTAAAATGCTCCCTGTTTCCCTCTAATTTCCTTTGGTATTACATATATGCCTGGAAGCAACACTGTATAAGTTCTGTCTTGTCTATGTGTGTGTGTTTTGTTCAGTTCAAGAATAAAAGACTGTGTCAATCTTGAGCATAAGACCAATATATTGTATGGATTTCTCTCCACCATCGTGGTTGTGTGTAGCGTAGTTGCAGGGTATATGGGTAACTTGGGCATTCCTTTTTCAAGGAATGTTCTGAGCTTACCACTTTATGCTTTGTGGCTGCGTCTATGCTAGCTGAATGGGTAGCGCAAACTGTGTTGGGTTTGAGAAATTCTGCATGGGAGATAACTCCATGACTCTCAAGAGTTATGTTACTTAGTTGATATTTAAAATTCTCCCTGTTCCCTCTTATTTCCTTTGGGTATTACAAGAATGCATCCAGGAAAATTGGAACGCTACGGAAAATAAAACAAAAAGGAGGAATAAATTTTAAAAACCACAGACACAGAGAAGCTCATCGTGGTGGCAATGTTTGTGTACAGAATAACGGTCGCTGGAAGGCCTCACCGTAATGCGTGTAGTGACGCACCAGCCATGCTGAGGTCTGTTTAATACACATTTTAGTCCTCGGATGTCAGTTGCTGCAGGAGTAAAGTGTGGCTATTTTCGTGTCTGTCGCAATTAATTAGACAGGGCCCATGTTTGGTAATCATCTGAAGCCATGAAAGCTCAGAGGCGTCCTTTTACTTGATGTATGGGGCAGGTTAACGTTTAAAGGAGCTGTCCAATGCTTTTAAGAGCGAATCTCTCTCTCTCTCTCTCTGTAAACACACACTCACACACACATACATACATACATACATAAACACACACACACACACACATTATATATATTATTATATATATATATATATATATAACTCACACACTACACACACACACACACACACAACATATATATATATATATATATATTACACACACATACACACACACACACACACACACACACACACATATATATATATATATATATATATATATATATATATATATATATATAATAATAGCTAGATAGATAGATATAGATACATAGATAGATATAGATACAGATATTTCTGATGTAAATACACACACACATCCTGCCCCAATTCAAATGGGACATAGGCCTTTCAAGGAACACTCTCTCTCTCTCTCTCTCTCTCTCTCTCTCTCTCTCTCTCCTCTCTCTTCTCATGCCCCCTTGTTGTGTAATAAGCTAAATAGTATTCACATTTCAGGCACTAATTCTTCACAATGTTTTTCCATGCTATATGCACAGGTGAAAAAATCCCATACAAGATCAATATCCACAAAATAGCATCTTTTTTTGGTCTGCTCTTCTTTAAGTGTATTTCAGTGCCACAAATATGCCCTCAACACGTACACTTCAGTCTCAAGAGTTTTGAAATTTGGAATGGGAGTTTGATCAAGAGGGATTTGTAACACAAGGATAGTTCCACATGAACTCCACTGAAATCTGCAAGCAATTTTCTGGCAGACTCTCTGAGCTTGCAGAAAACTATGTCCTGGGCTGGAAACGCTGAGCTGATACCACCAGAAGGATGGAAACATTTTGATGGGCAGCTAACAAGCCAGTTTTCTTAACGTTGTGGGCTTGGAGTAAACTCTACTTATCAGATTTTGAGTCCATAGCTTTATCAAGAGAACCAACCAGCTGAATGTATTATAGGCTCATCTGGAAGAC
>JAPXFY010006002.1:10000-13667 GCA_030674185.1 Monoplex corrugatus
GAGGAGCTGGTGGGGATTCGAACCCATGACCTTCCAGTCGTTAATCCGTTGCACTAAGTACTGCACTATGGTGACATGCCCGTTGCACTTTAGATTTAAAAAAATCTAATCACCAAACAAAAAGAAGTAATCTTCACGCCTGCGCTCTCTCTCTCTCTCTCTCTCTCTCTCTCTCTCTCTCTCTCTCTCTCTCTCTCTCTCTCTCTCTCTCTCCTCTCTTTCTCTTTCTCTCTCTCTCTGTCCCTTTCTCTCTCTCTCTCTGTCACACACACACACGCGCGCGCGCACACACACACATACACACACACATACACACACACACACACAGACACACACACACACACACACACACACACACACACACACACACCACACACACACACACACACACACACACACACACACAATTTTTGTAAACCATTTTTGTCAGGTTGACATAAAGTTTGTAAAGACATTCTGAAAATAGTCATAACTCAACGTGGAAATAGAGCAAACACATCTGGAAAGAAACACAAGAAATACGTTTAAATTGATCAAAATACAAGGAATGAATAAGAAAATGCAGCATGATTGAATAGCCCTGTACTACAGCAGATCTGACGTTCTGAGCTCAGTCACAGCCAGCAACTTATATAAAACCTGGCCTGTTCACTGCCCATCTTAAAGATAATAATAATAATAATTTATAATAATAATTACAATATTTATATAGCGCAAAATCTTGATAAAATCAAATCTAAGCGCTGAAACAGACACGCACGCACGCACGCACGCACGTACGCACGCACACACACGCACGCACACACACACACACACACACACACACACACACACACACACACACACACACACACACGCATGGCTATAAATGGGGAGAAAGAATAAAAGTAATAAAAGCAAGAATAAAAGCAATGGAAAATTATAGAGAGCATATCATATACAATTATATATTATAACAATGTGATTCACCTCCGAGCGGAGACAGGTTGCAGAGGGGGGTTGAGTGAGGTTAGGATTTTATGCAGAGGAGAAAAGGTGAGTTTTGAGAGCGGACTTGAAGGAGACAAAAGTAGGTTGCTGACGGACTGAGAGAGGAAGTTTGTTCCAGGAGAGTGGACCAGAAACAGAGATCCAATCATTCTGGTAGTGTAGGCTTACTGTTTGATAGGTCCCTTTCCCATTTCAAGACCTTGCCCGCACTAAGGGTTTGGCGCAGGCTCAAGGAATCTGCCGATGGTTACTGTTAGATGAAGATGGAGCGCATACAGAACTGACTGTCGGAGTGTGGCGAATCGCTCTCGAACAAACTGACAATTGTACTTCAATCATCTTTTGTTTGTATCTCCTGGAGTGTCGTTTAGATGTGATGGATCTTGAAGGAGTTAATACCAAATGAGTCCACACGTTGTTGAAAGCTCTAAGTCCACACAGTACTGAAAGCTTTGGTTCAGTCCACACGTTATTGAAAGCTTTGGTTCAGTCCACACGCTATTGAAAGCTTTGGTTCAGTCCGCTTTGGTTCAGTCCACACAGCACTGAAAGCTTTGTTTCAGTCCACACAGCGCTGAAAGCTTTGTTTCAGTCCACACAGCACTGAAAGCTTTGGTTCAGTCCACACAGCACTGAAAGGTGTTTCAGTCCACACAGCACTGAAAGGTGTTTCAGTCCACACAGCACTGAAAGGTGTTTCAGTCCACACAACACTGAAAGGTGTTTCAGTCCACACAGCACTGAAAGGTGTTTCAGTCCACACAACACTGAAAGTGTTTCAGTCCACACAGCAATGATAGGTGTTTCAGTCCACACAACACTGAAAGGTGTTTCAGTCCACACGGTACTGAAAGCTTTGGTTCAGTCCATACAATGTTGAAAGCTTTGTTTCAGTCCACACAGTATTGAAAGCTTTGTTTCAGTCCACACAATGTTGAAAGCTTTGTTTCAGTCCACACAGTATTGAAAGCTTTGTTTCAGTCCACACAGTATTGAAAGCTTTGTTTCAGTCCACAAAATATATTGAAAGCTTTGTGTCCGTCCACACAGCAATGAAAGCTTTGTTTCAGTCCACACAGTACTGAAAGCTTTGTTTCAGTCCACACAGTACTGAAAGCTTTGTTTCAGTCCACACAGTACTGAAAGCTTTGTTTCAGTCCACACAGCACTGAAAGCTTTGGTTCAGCTGGAGTTTCTTCAAGATCAAAATAAGGATTTTCTGCAACAGGCGCGGTATAAAAAAAAAGGCGGCTAAAATGGTATGACCATTTTGTTATTCCACCTGGGTACCCGCCTCACCTCTTCCTTGAACACCCACTGTGTGCACATGGCGACCTCTCGGGCATTTTGAAACATCCTTAATGCAAAACTCTAAGCTCGCACTTCAAACGAACAGAAAAAAAAAAATCCTTGATTCTAAACTTCAAGCCAGCACTTCAAACGAAAAGATCAAAAACCCTTCATGTCATCTCTTGGAGGATGGCAGGAAGTGAGGGGGTGTCTGGAATTTATGCTGAGCTCTTGTTACCGGGTGCGTGTCATTCATCCTGTTGTTGCTCCAACCACTTCTTCCTTGTTGCCCTATTTTCAAAGCCTTTTTTGAAAAATAGCTGTGTGTGAATTTTTTACCAAGACAGGCTTGACACCAATCTCTGCTGTCCTAAATTTTCAACTCTTTCATGTCATTATCCTCGTTTTATCTTCGTTTTATCTTCTCTGCACGTTTGCTTTCGTAAAATGTTTGACCAACGGACACAAAAAGTCAATATTTTATCATAATTCATTTTAATAGTTTCTTTTATATTGTATGTGTTTTGGTTCCTCTGTTGTTGTTTTTTTTAATGTGCTTATATTGTGTTCTATATGACAATCAAAACTCTCTTCCTGATGTTAATTGATAGGCATTCGTTGGTAAAATGCTTTTCATCTTCTTGAATGCTGTTTTGGCTTTGCAGATTCTGCTGGCTATTTCTGATGTGTATCTGCCGTCTGGTGAAATGATTGTTCCCAGATATTTAAACTGTCAACAAGATTGAGGCAGCCGAGATGTGGTTTCTAAGAAGAATGTTGAGAGTTCCATGGACAGCAAAGAAAACAAACGAGACAGTCTTGATGTAGGCAGACGCAAGAAGATCAGTCGTAAGGAAGATTAGGAAAAGACAGGCAACATTTATAGGCCATTTTATGAGGAAAGGGGCATTGGAGCACCTGGTCACAACAGGAAAGTTGGAGGGAAAGAGAGCACCAGGTAGACCCAGGGAGAAAATATTGGACGGACTTGCAGAGTGGCTGAAGACAGAGAGGGTGGAAGACGTGCTTGCGGCAACAAGGGATAGAAGCTGATGGAAAGCCATGATCGCCAACGCCATGTGACAAGGCTTCTGATGATGATGATTATGATGGTGATGATGATGATTATGATGGTGATGATGATGATGATGATGATGATGATGATGATGATGATGATGATGATATATTGTGTGTGTAGAGTATTTGAAATTGCTTGGCTGGTTGGTTGGTTGGTTGGTTGGTTAGTTGGTTGGTTTGTTTGTTGGTTGGTTGGTTGGTTGATTGGTTGGTTGGTTGGTTGATTGGTTGGCTGGTTGGTTGGTTGGTTGGATGGTTAGTTGGAGTGATAAACTAATTCGAAGCAATTAACATTACTTGGTTGGTTGGT
>JAPXFY010000600.1:5000-15000 GCA_030674185.1 Monoplex corrugatus
AAGTGGGAACAGCAGAGATCAATGCCACGACGAATGAGAATGGCAAGATGTAAGAGCTTTTCTGAAAGAGATAATGAGTTCAGGATTGGCTGCGTAGGACGAGCGTGAGAGAAAGATGGGTAGCTGATGCTAAAAACGGGGTTAGGGAGAGGGAGAGGGAGGAGGGGGGGAAACGGGGGGTTGAGGGTAAAGCGTGGTCGTTAGCGAGGTTCAACGACACTGTTCTGCCCCCATTTCAGCTCTTCTGATTCACACAGAAAAGATGGGAGTCCGTAATCATGATTATCAAGAGTGGTTCGTTAGTGTGCCCTTGGAGGGCACATTTTCACATACACGCACACACAGACACAGACACAGACACAGACACACAGACACATGCGCGCACACACACACACACACACACACACACACACGCACACACACACATACGCACACACACATACACACACACACACACACACACACACACACACACACACACACACACACGCGCGCGCATACACACACACACACAAACACACGCACACACACACACACACACACACACACACACACACACACACACACACACACACACACACATACATCCGTGCCTTCTGGCCTGCGTACAATAAATATCCCACAACAGTTGAACATCGTTAATTAAGAGCATGGTATTTGCCTGAATGCTTTGGTATAAAACATTGGAGATATAGGTTGATTTCCCAGGTCTTTCCCCTTGAAGGGCAGTCAGTGTTTTCTTGCTTTTCTTAACGTTTTTTTGTCAAAAGAAAATCGCGTGAAGCTGCATTCTGTCGACACGTTCTCAGCACCAGACTCACATGGTAAAGCCACTGTGACATTAAAAAAGAAGGTAAATTAATAATAATAATAATAATATAGTAATAATAATAACAACAACAACAACAACAATAATAATAATAACATTATTGATATCAATAATAAAAAAAAGAAGAAGAAGAGGAAGTAAAAGAATAATAATAAGATGATGATAATAATAGTAATAATAAAGATAATAATAATATTAATAATAATAATAATAATAATAATATCCACACATACAAACACACAAGCAAATACACACACACACACATGCAAACACACACTCACACACACACACACACACACACACACACACACACACACACACACACACACACACACATATATACCACCACAACCACCTCTCTCTTTGTCTCTCTCTCACCCTCTCTCCCTTATCCCCTCTCTCTGTCTGTCTCTGTCTGTCTGTCTGTCTGTCTCTCTCTCTGTTTCTCTCACATTTGTTCGCTGAGCGTGAAAAGAAGCTTGTCTTTAACGGCATTATGGCTCAGGGAAATTGTGACCCACCCCCTTACCCTAACTTGATTGACTGGCGATTTGCACAGATACAACATGCACTACAATTGCATTCAGCAGCAGTACAGAGAACCATGGAAGAAAAGTTCAGCAACTTAGACGACAAACTTTCACAGTTCTTTACTGAAATCAGGAAGCTGAAGGAATGTGTTTTTACAAATAGAGAATCAATTGACGATCTCCAAGAAAATAGCACAATAATGATGGACAGAATTGAAAAACTCGAAAGAAAACTGGAAGCAACTGAAAAAGAAGCAAAAGCATGTAACTTGATATTCATCAATGTAGCGGAGCAAGAATGGGAGGACGACTACGTCACAACCGAAATTATCGTAGAAGTCCTCAACGGTCACACAAGGAAACCAGACTGGTACAAAGAAGACATTGTACATGCATTTCGAATTGGAAAACCGCGCACCCACGGAAGCGGTCCTCGTCCTGTCCTGGTGCAGTTTTGTCGCCGGGCTGACAAAATGGCCATATTGAGAGATCCAGAATTAAGAGACAGCATGAGGTAGAACGGAATCAGAGTGGCCTCCGACCTCACTACCTACCAAAGGGAAATGCTCGCATTTCATCGTGGGCTTGGCAAAACAGCGTACAATCACAGGGGAAAGCTCCATGTGAGGAACAGCCAGGATACATACCACCAGAAGTACAAAAATGGCCAATACTTCCCACCAGATACTACACAGTGCATGGAAGACTGGCCTCAGGCCCATGACATTGGACGTGAAGAATACAAAAACAGTAGAGATCCACGGCCCGTAAATACACACCCGGCAAGGCTCAACTATGGACATTATAACAGAGACCACCCCACCAACCATTACGACGATTTCGTTCAGGAAATGGTCACGAACCGAAGGAAGAAGAGACAAAACACCAGGATCTCCCTTACTGACAACGAACACCAATATCAACGTCCCAGGGACGTGTCAGAGAGGAGAGGACATTCCCATACAAACCCTACCTATAACAGAGACATCGAAAGTCACAGAAGTTGGAAGAGCCCGTTTCGTTACGGTTCCAACCAGGATACCGCCACACCTGTTGTTCCTGGAGACTTTTCTTATAGTGAAGTGACACAGAAGGGATGTCAGCGAGAACCGGTCATTACATGACACAGGAGAGTGGTGTTCCTTAAAGACAGTGACAACAGACGACTCACTATTAATACAGGCAGACACCGACAAAATGATACCAACAGTTACCGCCAAGAAGGCACTGCCGTCACCCATGAAAATGTTTCACGACGAGTACGAGTCAATACCCAAATAACCCACGTTAAAGATGTTGGCAGAAAAATAACCAGAGAGGAGTGCGCACATGATCATACTGATAGAGACAGTGATGACAATAACGGTAGTGTTTCGTACACGGACGATAATCATGGCGAGAAAGACGATAATAAAATCGATGTGACTGATGATGACTTATCAGTTGTCACAGACGAGGTTCAGGGACAGAAGATAGTAGAAAAAGACAATACTGAAACTGAAGCACCAAATGGTATTACAGATGTAAGAGACGATGTTAGTGTCTCACAAAGTGATGCGCAAAATGATAGTGACCTTGATGATGTTAGTCGTGAAGACACTGACAAAACAATGACACAAGTCAGAACAGCACTTAGGGCTGACACAGACAGAGAGTCAGATGGACACATTGACGAGTCCACTAGGCACACGCAAGCAGCACTTGTAGAATCCCAGCAGGATTCTGCAGAGAAAGAACAGGACAGTGGTTCATGTTCACCGAAGCAGCAGCGGCCAAAACGTACTGCCCCTCCTAAAAAGAGAAGCAGACAGATGCGCAGTACAACAGACAGGTCAGGCAGTCAGACCAGTATTCTGGACTCTATGAAAAGAACAGCTGCTGATAGCTCAAAAGGCGATAAAAGTATGAAATGTAAGTCCAAAGCTAGCTCTAGTGGTGCCTCGGGCACTGATAAATAGGACATCGGCCGGGCCACTACAGCAAGTAGTAAAAACAAAAGAATAAGTTCTTTACCAGGAGCCCAAAATGTGGACGGATCCCAAATGAGATCGTGTCCATCAGTGGTGAATTTACATGTTCATAATGTTAATAATCCACAGATTAAATTTCTCACTTATAATGTGAATGGATTATTACCGAAACTGGATGATGAGGATTTCATAAATTTCATTTCGCAGCATGATTTCATTTGTCTCACTGAGACCTTTATAGCGAATGATTTTGATTCATCTTTGTTTCAAGAGTTTGTTGTATTTACACTAAAAGCAAAGAAACTATCTCATCAAGGAAGGTATTCCGGTGGAATAATAGTTATGGTAAGAAAGACTTTAAAATCGTTTGTTAAACGAATTGAGGTTGGAAACGAAAATGCTATTATTGTTGAAATCAACAAAGATTTGTTTTCAACAAATAAACCTATAATGTTTGTATGTACATATATTCCCCCTCATGATTCCACATACTGGAATAATCAGCATGATGGGTTTGGTATGGAAGTGTTGGAACAATGTTTGTTAGATTTACAAGTTTCGCACGACGACTTTTATGTTTTGCTGACTGGTGATTTAAATGCAAGAACAGCTGATGGTAACTACTGTTCATTTGGATATGACAGTGGCAGTGTTTTAACTGACCTTTCGGTATACAGTGATTTTTTTGAGACAGTCTCATGATTGCCGCACAAATGTTTTTGGAAACCAACTGCTCGAGCTATGCAGTATGTTTGACTGTATCATTTTAAATGGTCTGTGTAAACTGAACTTTGATGGTAGTTATACATACATTGGGGTTTCAGGGTCGAGTGTAGTTGACTATTTCATCGTATCATGTGATCTGTTTTCATCAATTAAAATTGCTGCATTAGATGTTGACAGTCTCACAGAATTAGATCATTTACCGGTTATAATGAAAGTGGAGCGAAAGCTTGAAACAGGAATAAAAGCGGAGGGAAAAGTATCAAAAAATAACATCACACAAAAGTTCATATGGCAAGAAAATAAGAAAGACGATTATACAAACAAATTACAAAGTAAGCACATTCAGAGAAGACTTACATTGGCTTCGGATACTCTAGACACTAATGTAGATAAGGCTTTAACCATATTTGTTGAATGTCTCAAAGATGCTGGTGCTTGTATGTACCGTAAGAAATGTACAGAGAAGAGAAAAAGATCTGATTGGTTTGATGGTGAATGTGAGAAAGCAAAAGCAGAAAGCAGAAAAACTCTCAAACACTACAGAAAAACAAAAGATGAGGATGATAGAGTTGAGTATTGTGAAGCACGGAAGAAGTATAAAAAATTATTAAAGAATAAAAGAAAGCAGTATAATAAACAAAAAGCAGAATGCTTAGCCAGAAATATTTCAAATTCATCGCAGTTTTGGACTGAGTTAAGAAATATAGGGTATGGTACCAAAAACAAACTCACTAACAATATAAGTATTGATGAATGGTTCAGTCATTTTAAAAACGTATTTCAAGATAACAGATCAACAAATGATGAGCGCTGCATTGTCGAAGTAGATTTAAATGAATCAACAGAACACCCATTAAACTCTAAGGTAACTATAGAAGAAGTCAGAGAATCCATCAGAAAATTGAGGATAGGTAAAGCCAGTGGAATGGACGGTGTTACAGCCGAGATGTTAAAAAATGGTAACACAAATATCCATAATTTTCTTTTGAAGCTGTTAACACTTTATTCGACCGAGGAATGTATCCTCAAGACTGGTCAAAAGCTATTATCATACCAATATTTAAGAAAGGAGATCCTGATAAAGTGGACAATTACAGGGGTGTGTCGTTATTAAGCATTGTTTCAAAATGTTACACATCAATACTGAATACTAGATTGTATGCTTGGTTAGAAAACAATAATTTAATATCAGAAAGTCAGGCAGGTTTTAGGAAAAAATATTCTACAGTGGATCAAATTTTCAGTCTGTACGCTATGGTTCAGAAAACTATGTGCAAGAAAGGTAGAAAACTATATGTTGCTTTTGTAGACTTTAAGAAAGCCTTTGATTCGGTTCAGCATGACAAACTCTTAAAGTGTATTCAAAATCAAGGAGTAAAAGGGAAGTTTTTGGTTTCGCTAAAAGCAATGTATGAATCATTATGCTCATGTATTCGGGCAAACCGGGAATTATCTGAAATATTCGATAACCCCATAGGCGTGAGACAAGGATGTGTCTTAAGCCCTACTTTATTTTCGGTATTAATAAATCAATTAGCCAATTGTATGGATGAAAAGGGGCGACATGGCATCCAGTTGATGCCAGGTTCAATGGAAATATTCATTCTTCTTTTTGCAGATAATGTAGCCCTTGTGTCAACAACACCAAATGGTTTGCAAAACCAGTTAAGAGTCTTGCAGACATACTGTGCCAGCATGAAACTGGAAGTTAATCTTGAAAAAACTAAGGTTATGGTTTTCAGAAGAGGGGGCTTCTTAGGACGACATGAACAATGGTTTTACAAAGGGACAAAATTGGAAGTAGTTAGTAAATATTGTTATCTGGGGTTCAGTTTCACGACAATGATTAGCACCAAGGCCGGCACAGAACATTTGGTGACAAAAGGTAAAAAAGCAACTTTGCTATTAAACAGGACTTTTCAAAAATATAAAGACATGACTATAGAAACTTTCTTCAAGTTGTTTGATGCAAAAATTCAACCTATTTTGTTGTATTCTTCTGAGATATGGGGACTTAACAGACTCGAGCATATAGAGAAAGTACATTTGGTATCGTGCAAAAGACTGTTGGGTGTTCCAGTCAGGACACCTAACAAGATGGTATATGGGGATTTGGGAAGATATCCTCTTTATGTCAACTCCTCAACTACCTGTCTTAGATATTGGTTTAAATTACTGGAAATGAATCCAAATAGGTTACCTTATAAGGCTTACCAAATGTTAGTGGAACTTGACAGGGATGGGAAAGAATGCTGGGCTTCAAAAATAAGGGAAATTTTGTGTGAAACGGGATTTAATATCGTGTGGCTGCAACAAGGTGTTGGTGATGTAAAAGCCTTTTTGCGTGTATTTAAACGGAGACTTGTAGACTTATATATTCAAGAATGGTCTGGGTCACTCAGAGACAGAGATAGGTATGAAAGCTACAGATCATTTAAGACTATCTTTGAAAAAGAGAAGTACATTGACTCTATTGATATATACTGTTTCAGAGTTGCCCTTTCACAAACAAGGTTGAACGTTTTACCACTAAACAATAATATAAATAGATACAGTGAATCTGATCAAGAAAAGGTGTGTCCATTTTGCAGGACAGAATCTGAAAACGAAGAACACTTATTATTTAGATGTTCCACTTACGCTGATCTCAGGGCGAAATTTTTAAAGGATTTAGTCAGCATGCCTATGTGCATACTGCTCCAATCAACAAATAGCCACCGAAGCCACAGCGTATCCAGATACGTTTTCCACGCCATGAATAGGGGAAAAGAATTGTTAAAAGGAGAAGAAAAGTAAATAGTTATGTAGATACTAGCACTAGAATTTCAGACAATAATTAATTTCAATTGTAAAGAAAAAAAAAATGTTTATTTGAATATGAAAGGGGTGCTCATATAGAGACACATGTGCATAGGTGCCTGTGTATTCACATTGACGTTGGTGTACTTATGTGCATATATAGGTGATAGTATCTACATTATGTATATGTGTGGGTACATATGTATATATATCTATGTATGTATATATGTATGAGTGATTATGTATGTGTGCGTGTATATAGATGTGTATGTGTGTATGTGCGTTTATACATAACCTTCAATTCAGTCTATGGCCTGAACCATTGCTGACCGCCGAAGATTCCGTTATTATTATTATTATTAAGGGCATTTAGAGCGCCTAATCTTTCTGGAAAGCCCTAAGCGCTTACAAACTGTACAATACACATTACATCGAACATAGAAACATAGGCCTAATATAATTTTCATCATACATGGCGGACCTCTGTCACTCCATCCCACAAGCACATACACACCGTTAATAATATCAAATATTAGTACCTACTCTCTGGCACACACACACATATCCTCCTCCCACCCCGAGACATATCTATAGGCGCACAGCAATAACATACACAGAAGCACGCTAGCGCGCAGACAGCATAGCTCTTTTAGGTTAATAAATTTCAGAGAGGAAAGAGATGCGTTTTCAAGCCAGATTTAAATGACTGAAGACTTGTTTTGTGCCTCAGCGGGTAGGGAAGTGAATTCCATGAGGAAGGGGCTTGAAAAGAAAAGGATCGCTCACCATATGATTTTGTTCGAAAAGTTGGGATTCGAAATAAGCGGGTATCGGCTGAGGTACGAAGATGACGAGATGGAACGTATAGTTGAAGATATTCAGACAGGTAAGAGGGAATAGAATTGTCGAAGTATCTGAAGCACTGAACAGCAATTTTATGTTGGATCCTTTTCAACACAGGTAACCAATGCAAGTCTTGGAGAAGAGGAGAGACATGCTGAAATTTGGAAGACCGAAATACTAGCCGAGCGGCATGGTTCTGTACTTTCTGAAGTTTGTCAAGGAGCTGTTTTGGGGAACCAGACAGAAGGGAATTACAATAGTCAAGACGAGAAAGAACGAAAGCACAAACTAATATTTTAGTAGCTTCGAGAGTAAGGAGATGACGGATGGAACCTATTCTACGAAGTTCAAGGTAACAGACACGACAGATGTTTGAGACATGCTGCTGAAAGTTAAGAGTGTTGTCGATGGTGACACCTAGATTCTTAACTTTTTGGGAGAGAGTGATGTCTGTTCCATTCAGTGATATGGAAGATGGAATTAAGTCACAGTTGAGAAGTTTTTTAGGAGTAATGAAAATCATTTCAGTTTTGTCTTGGTTTAGTTGTAATTTGTTGCAAGTCATCCAGTCTTTCACGTCGGAAATGCAGGCTTTAGTGGTTTGTACGATGTTGTTTACATTAGAGATGGGACCAGAATTGTAAATTTGATTGTCATCTGAGAAGCTATGATGTGATACAGAATGGCGGAGAATAATATTTGCGAGAGGCTGCGTGTACAAAACAAAGAGAACTGGACCCAGGACGGATCCTTGAGGAACGCCATATCTGAGGGCTGAGGGAGGTGAGGGCAAGCCATTTACAGATACAGTCTGTGTGCGGTCAGAGAGATATGACTGAAACCAGGAGAGAGCGGAGCCAGAAATTCCGTAGCAGTTGTGGAGGCGCCAAAGCAGTATCTCATGGTCTATAGTGTCGAAGGCAGCAGACAAATCTAAGAGAGAGAGAAGAGAAATGTCACCATCATCAAGGGATGTCAGAAGATCGTTCACAATTTTCAATAAAGCAGTTTCAGTGCTATGTCCTGATCTATATGCTGACTGATTGGGATATAATAAATGGTTTGATTCAAGATGTTCTAGAAGTTGGTGTAAAATAATTTTTTCAGTTACCTTGGAAAGAAAGGGGAGATTGGAGACAGGCCGGTAGTTTTTGAGAATATCTGGATCAAGAGAAGGTTTCTTTAGGAGAGGTTTGACAATAGCTGATTTGAATGAGCTTGGGAAGATGCCTGACACCAGTGAATGATTGATGACAGATGTAAAGAATGGGAGTAGAGTATCCAAACATTGTGTCAAAACAGAAGCCGGGAGGGGGTCTAATTCACTGGTTTTGATAGCAGAGTCCTTGATAGTTTTCTTCACAAAAGACTCAGAGACAGGCTGAAAGGATGTCAGTGGACAGCCAGAGAAGGTTGGTTCAGGCATTGAAAGAGGAGGGGTATTTTGCGAATCGAGACTATCACGAATGTCAAAAAGTTTCCCATTAAAGAAGTTAGAGAATGCTAGAGGAAGGTCAGCAGGTGGAACATGAGAAGGTATAGGGCTGTTTTTAGTTTTATCTCTGAACTAAAAGATGCACGAAGTGCTAAATATGCGTTGAATGATCATTTGGTATTGTCTCAATGTCAATTGTTTTGGTAAATGAGTGACTGATCTGCGATTAGTCTGATTAATGGATTGGCATTATGAATGTCTGTTTTTTGCCAATTAACCGACTGTTTTGGGGTCGAATTGCTCTTATGTCATATATTTCTTGTTTCACTTCATTGTACATTAATTCCATTGATTGGTTTAGATTCACTGGTGAATAAATTGATAAACTGAACGCATGATTAGCTGACAACGGAATGATTATATGATTTGTTAATTGATGGCGATGGGTGGCTCACCGACTGATCGATTTATAGATTGATGGTTTTAGCTATTGATCGATCAGTGATTGAATTATGGAATGTATGGATGATTGATTCGCGTTATTTGAAGTAACGATTGCAAATTGATATATTGAACTCAGTTAAATTCTAGGTTATCTGGTCGATTAAGTCACTGGATGACTGATTAACTGGTTAAATGATTGATCGATTGATTGATTGAGAGAGGGAGTGATTACGTTAAGTGATTGTTACTGAAGTGATATCGATTGTACAGTTGGATGATGCATCTGACCCAGTCAATTGAAAGCTGATTTGTCAGTTGAACCACGGGCTGAATGGCGGATTATTTGATTGATCAACTGGTAAATCAGTTGATTGATTGGTTAATTGATTGGTTGACTGTTTGATTGATTGGTTGTTTGGTTGAT
>JAPXFY010000600.1:17500-35000 GCA_030674185.1 Monoplex corrugatus
AGAAAGGAATATGTTGGTGATCCAATCTAAGAATTTTTGTATTTTCATAAAAAACAACAACAACTGAGCATTTGGATTGCGCATTTTGAAGGGCTCTATGACCTTTTGTATGCTTCAGAAGATAATATAACAGCTTTTGTTTAAAAACAGCATCTGCAAGCTTCATGCGCATCGACGAAATGGCAGCTTGTCACAACCGTTAAAAGAGATTGTGAAGTTAGAAGCTGAGTTAAGTTTAAACATTTCTAACCAACAAAAAAAAAAAAAATGAAGAGGAATGAAAGAAGGGACGATACGGGACTGAAAGGACAAAGAAGAACCAAGAAAGGGAAGATAAAAGACAGAAAAGACAAAGAGGAACGAACAAAGGGAAGATAAAAGACAGAAAGGACAAATAAGAACGAAGAAAGGGAAGATAAAAGACAGAAAAGACAAAGAGGAACGAACAAAGGGAAGATAAAAGACTGAAAGGACAAATAAGAACGAAGAAAGGGAAGATAAAAGACAGAAAGGACAAAGAGGAACGAACAAAGGGAAGATAAAAGACTGAAAGGACAAAGAAGAACGAAGAAAGGGAAGATAAAAGACAGAAAGGACAAATAAGAACGAAGAAAGGGAAGATAAAAGACAGAAAGGACAAAGAGGAACGAACAAAGGGAAGATAAAAGACAGAAAGGACAAATAAGAACGAAGAAAGGGAAGATAAAAGACTGAAAGGACAAAGAAGAACGAAGAAAGGGAAGATAAAAGACAGAAAGGACAAATAAGAACGAAGAAAGGGAAGATAAAAGACAGAAAAGATAAAGAGGAACGAACAAAGGGAAGATAAAAGACAGAAAGGACAAAGAAGAACGAAGAAAGGGAAGATAAAAGACAGAAAGGACAAAGAAGAACGAACAAAGGGAAGATAAAAGACAGAAAAAACAAAGAGGAACGAAGAAAGGGAAGATAAAAGACATAAAAGACAAAGAAGAACGAAGAAAGGGAAGATAAAAGACATAAAGGACAAAGAAGAACGAAGAAAAGGAAGATAAAAGACAGAAAGGACAAAGAGGAACGAACAAAGGGAAGATAAAAGACAGAATAGACAAAGAATAACGAAGAAATCGAAGATAAAAGACAGAAAGGATGAACAGGGATTAAATAGGGGATGATAAGGGAATGATTTGGTCACTCGTGTAACATCGATTTGTCAGAAAATCTGGGAGACAAAACAGTGGCCCACAGAATGGACTCAATCACTCATCATCCCCCTGCCCAAAAAGGGAAATATGCGCCAATGCCAGAACTACAGAACAATAAGTCTCATTAGCCACACCAGCAAGATCATGCTCAGAGTCATATTGAATCGACTGAAGAAAGAAGCGGAAGAACACCTTGCGGAAGAACAAGCTGGATTTAGGGCGGGCAGAAGCACAGTAGAACAGATCTTCACCTGCCGGATAATGATGGAGAAACATCTGCAGCATCAGAGAGACCTGTTCCACAACTTCATAGACTTTAAAAAAGCATTCGACAGGGTGTGGCATAAGGGTTTGTGGCAGGTGCTAAGAAAGTTTGGCATAGAGGAAGGTCTCGTCCAAACCATCCAGGCGCTGTATAACACTGCCAGCAGCGCAGTTCTCCTCAACAACCAGATAGGGGACTACTTCAAGACCACAGTTGGAGTCCGTCAAGGCTGCCTACTCTCTCCCATGCTGTTCAATCTCTTCCTGGAGAACATCATGCGTGAAGCCCTCCATGACTTCCACTCCACTGTCTCCATCGGAGGAAGAACCATCAACAACCTGAGGTTCGCAGATGACATCGACCTGATGGGAGGCAGCAACGAAGAACTACAAGACCTGACCATGAGACTGGAAGAAAGTGCAGGTGCACACGGAATGGAAGTGAGCACAGAAAAAAGCAAAGTCCTGGTCAACAGCACAACCAACACCCATGCTGAAATCTACATGAACGGGCAACAGCTTGAAGAAGTGGACGCTTTTAAATACCTTGGCGCCACTCTCACCAAAGACGGTCGCTCTACAACAGAAATCAAGACCAGACTAGCGATCGCAACAGCAGCAATGGTAAAGCTAAACAAGATCTGGAAGAGCAGAGAGATCGGCTTTCCATCGAAGATGAAGCTGTACAAGTCCCTGGTGCTCCCCATCCTGCTGTATGGATGCGAGAGCTGGACCATGACAGCAGAGACCACCAAGAGAATCCAGACGTTTGAAACTAAATGCTTCAGGCGCTTGCTCGGGATCTCTTGGCAAGATCGGAAGACAAGCGACTTTGTGTGGAGCCAAATAACAACACTAGCAGGCCCACAAGAACCCCTCCTGGCAACAGTCAAGAACAGGAAGCTGTCGTGGTTCGGGCATGTCACACGCCACAACTCACTGCCCAAAACGGTCCTCCAGGGTACACTGGGAGGCGGCAGACGAAGGGGACGACAAGCCAAATGCTGGATGGACAACATCAAAGAATGGACCAGGTTGGATGGCCCCACGCTGGTGCGACAGGCGGAGGACAGGACCGGTTGGCGACGGCTGGCTTCAAGAGTGTCTCTCATCTCTCCTCTACGCCCATCACGGGCAGGAGAATGATGATGATGATGATGATGATAAAGAACAGAAAGCGCGAAGAGAGATGAAGAAGAGGAAAATAAAGGACAGATATGACGAAGTGAGATGAAGGACGGAAAGATAAAGGTCAATGAGGTCGAGAACGGCCAAAGGAGGGGAAGATAAAAGACAATAAAGACGAGGAAGAATGAAGAAGGGAGCATAAAGAACAATAAGGGCGAGGAGGAATGAAGAAGGGAGCATAAAGGACAATAAGGACGAGGAAGAATGAAGAAGGGAGCATAAAGGACAATAAAGACGAGGAAGAATGAAGAAGGGAGCATAAAGGACAATAAGGGCGAGGAAGAATGAAGAAGGGAGCATAAAGGACAATAAAGACGAGGAAGAATGAAGAAGGGAGCATAAAGGACAATAAAGACGAGGAAGAATGAAGAAGGGAGCATAAAGGACAATAAAGACGAGGAAGAATGAAGAAGAGAGCATAAAGGACAATAAGGACGAGGAGGAATGAAGAAGGGAGCATAAAGGACAATAAGGACGAGAAAGAATGAAGAAGGGAGCATAAAGGACAATAAGGACGAGGAGGAATGAAGAAGGGAGCATAAAGGACAATAAGGACGAGGAGGAATGAAGAAGGGAGCATAAAGGACAATAAGGGCGAGCAGGAATGAAGAAGTGACCATAAAGGACAAATAACGACGAATACGATGCTGAAAGAAATGAGACGGCAACAAGATCGAGAAGGGAAGAAGAAAAAGGTGAGTTAACGGACATTAAAGACGAAGAGGGATAGAGAAGGAATAATAAATGTCAATAAGGACGAACAGGATGAGAAAAGAAGGGAGATGGCAATAGGATCGAGTAGGGAAGAAAAAAAAAGGTGAAGGTAAATGACGATAAGGATGTACAGGGATGGCAAAGGAAGAAGAGATAATGGACAAGAAGAACAGCGAAAAATGAAGGAGGAGGAGAAAATAAATGATAACAAGGACGAGAATGGATAGAAAAAAAAAGATATAGCAGAAAAAAGACGAATAGAGATGAAGAAGAAGGGAAAGATGAAAGACAACAAAGTCATCACCATCATCATCATTAGGTGCCTTTCCACATGGCATTGGCGATCATGGCCCTCCATCAGTTTCTATCTCTTGTTGCCTCAAGCACCCTCTTTGTCTACAGCCACTAGGTAGGGTAGATAAAATGGAAGATGTGGATAAAGTACAGCAGGAAAGAGCGGGTATGAAGACGGAAATGGGGATAAAAAAAATAATATGGACAAGAATGGATGACGGCGGAGGGAAAGATAAAGAGTGACATTAAAGACGAGAGGGAATGAAAAAGGAGGGGGAGTTAAAGGACAGAAAGGAAAGGAAAGAAAGAAGGAGAGGATGATAAAGGACAACAAGGACGAGGACGGAGGACGAAAGAGAGGAAAAACAAAGGACATTAAGGACGAAGACGGATGAAGAAGAAGTTACAGGACAGAAAGAAAATTAAATAAAAGAAGGAGAGGAAGAGAAAGTACGAGGACGATGATGGGTGAAGAAGAGAGGGAACATAAAGTACAATAAGGACGAGGATGGATGAAGAAGATACAGAAGATAAAGGACAATAAGGTCAAGGATGGATGAAGAAGATACAGAAGATAAAGGACAATAAGGACGATGATGGGTAAAGAAGATACAGAAGATAAAGTACAATAAGGACGATGATGGGTAAAGAAGATACAGAAGATAAAGGACAATAAGGACGATGATGGGTAAAGAAGATACAGAAGATAAAGGACAATAAGGATGATGATGGATGAAGAAGATACATAAGATAAAGGACAATAAGGTCAAGGATGGATGAAGAAGATACAGAAGATAAAGGACAATAAGGATGATGATGGATGAAGAAGATACAGAAGATAAAGGACAATAAGGTCAAGGATGGATGAAGAAGATACAGAAGATAAAGGACAATAAGGTCAAGGATGGATGAGGAAGATACAGAAGATAAAGGACAATAAGGTCAAGGATTGATGAAGAAGATACATAAGATAAAGGACAATAAGGTCAAGGACGGATGAGGAAGATACATAAGATAAAGGACAATAAGGTCAAGGATGGATGAGGAATATACAGAAGATAAAGGACAATAAGGTCAAGGATGGATGAGGAAGATACAGAAGATAAAGGACAATAAGGTCAAGGATGGATGAGGAAGATAAGAAGATAAAGGACAATAAGGTCAAGGATTGATGAAGAAGATACAGAAGATAAAGGACAATAAGGTCAAGGACGGATGAGGAAGATACATAAGATAAAGGACAATAAGGCAGGATGGATGAAGAATATACAGAAGATAAAGGACAATAAGGTCGAGGATGGATGAAGAGAAGATAAGAATAAAGGACAATAAGGACTGATGATGGATGAAGAAGAAAGAAGATAAAGGACGAATAAGGTCGATGATGGATGAAGAAAGAAGGAAGATAATAAGGACAATGGCGATGGATGATGAAGAAGAGAAGGAGGAAGGACGGATGGAAAGGGAGAAAGAATAAAACGATAAGGACAGAGGCTGGATGAAAAGAAGAGAAGATAAATAACGATAAGGACTAGGATGGATGAAGGAGAGAAGATAAATAACGATAAGGACTAGGATGATGAAGAAGAGAAGATAAATAACGATAAGGACTAGGCTGGATGAAGGAGAGAAGATAAATAATGATAAGGACTAGGATGATGAAGGAGAGAAGATAAATAACGATAAGGACTAGGATGGATGAAGGAGAGAAGATAAATAACGATAAGGACTAGGCTGGATGAAGGAGAGAAGATAAATAATGATAAGGACTAGGATGGATGAAGAGAGAAGATAAATAACGATAAGGACTAGGCTGGATGAAGGAGAGAAGATAAATAATGATAAGGACTAGGATGATGAAGGAGAGAAGATAAATAACGATAAGGACTAGGATGGATGAAGGAGAGAAGATAAATAATGAGAAGGATGTGGATGAAGGAGAGAAGATAAATAACGATAAGGACTAGGATGGATGAAGGAGAGAAGATAAATAACGGTAAGGCCGATGATGGATGAAGAAGAAAGAGAAGATAAATAACGATAAGGACTAGGATGGATGAAAGAGAGAAGATAAATAACGGTAAGGCCGAGGATGGATGAAGAAGAAAGAGAAGATAAATAACGATAAGGACTAGGATGGATGAAAGAGAGAAGATAAATAACGATAAAGGACTAGGATGGATGAAGAAGAGAGAAGATAAATAACGATAAGGCCTAGGATGGAGAAGAGAGAGAAGATAAATAACGAAAGACTAGGATGGACAAGAGAGAAGATAAAAACGGAAGGCGGATGGAGAAGGAGAGAAGATAAATAACGAGAAGGACTAGGATGGACGAAGGAGAGAAGATAAATAACGAAGGACTAGGATGGACGAAGAGAGAAGATAAATAACGTAAGGACTAGGATGGACGAAGGAGAGAAGATAAATAACGAGAAGGACTAGGATGGACGAAGGAGAGAAGATAAATAACGAGAAGGACTAGGATGGACGAAGGAGAGAAGATAAATAACGAGAAGGACTAGGATGGACGAAGGAGAGAAGATAAATAACGAGAAGGACTAGGATGGACGAAGGAGAGAAGATAAATAACGAGAAGGACTAGGATGGACGAAGAGAGAAGATAAATAACGAGAAGGACTAGGATGGACGAAGGAGAGAAGATAAATAACGAGAAGGACTAGGATGGACGAAGGAGAGAAGATAAATAACGAGAAGGACTAGGATGGACGAAGGAGAGAAGATAAATAACGAGAAGGACTAGGATGGACGAAGGAGAGAAGATGAATAACGAGAAGGACTAGGATGGACGAAGGAGAGAAGATAAATAACGAGAAGGACTGGGATGGACGAAGGAGAGAAGATGAATAACGAGAAGGACTAGGATGGACGAAGGAGAGAAGATGAATAACGAGAAGGACTAGGATGGATGAAGGAGAGAATATGAATAACGAGAAGGACTAGGATGGATGAAGGAGAGAAGATGAATAACGAGAAGGACTAGGATGGATGAATGAGACGAGGATAAAGGGCAAACAGGAGATGGAATGAAAGTAGGAGAGGAAGATAAATGGACAGAAAGAAGATGGAGTGGTGATGGAGAAAGGGAGATAAAAAGACAGAAAGGACAGGAAGTGAGGAAAGAGAGCACTACAAAGGACGATAACGACGAGGGTGGATAAAGAAGGAGGGGAACATAAAAGCCAGAACGAAAATAAAGCTTGATAAAGGAATGGAAATTAAAGAACAATACGGAAATGAACGGTTGAAAAAGATGGGACAGATAAAAGACAATAAGGACGAGGATGGAAAAAAAAGGAGAAGAGCAAGGGCCAATAAAGATGGGGAAAAAATATGACGAAGAAAACAATAAGAAGAAACGGTAAAAAATAAAAGTGAAAGTTAATCTGATGGAGTTGAGATGGCTGGCAGAGATATCTACTTTTTTTCTAGGGCCAGTGTTATGAAATGAAAGATGTCCATATACTCTACATCACTGCCTTCACCTCACAAACGCTGTACAGTTTCGGTACCCCATGCACAAGTGGTTGGAACACAGGAGACCATATATATAAATGTGTTCCCTAGTGAGAGTCAGATTTTTGGATTCAGCTTTAAAGGCTTAATCAGCATCACCATCATTATCATATGCCCTGCTGTACGGCATTGCAGATAATGGCCCTCCATACGAATCTATCATTTTATCGCCACAAGTAGATCTCCCATCCTTACTGCCCTCATTCATACCATAAATCTTTCCAATATTTTCTTCCTTTTTTTACCTTTAAGAAAACCTGGACTTGGATGAAGAGAGAAAGAATTCACACAGGCGTGGTGGTCAGGTGGGTAAACGTCAGATTTCCATTTGGAGGTTCTTGGGTTTGATCTGCCTACAAAACCCTGTGAATATACTCGAAATAGAAAGCAAAGCTAAGGGCTTGAAACTAAACAGCAGGAAGACTGAAGTCATGGTGATCAGTGGAAGACATGAAATCCCCTCATTCAAAATAACAGCAAACGGCACAATCTTGACACAGGCTAATAAGTTTAAATATCTGGGGAAAATCATTTCATCAGACGGTAGATGCACATCACAAGTAGCCAGCAGAATCGGCCAAGCCAAAACAGCATTCAAGAAGATGACAAACATTCTTACCAACAAATGCCTATCAATTAACATCAGGAAGAGAGTTCTTGAATGTTATATTGAACCAATACTGTTGTACGGATGTGAGGCGTGGACAGAACAAGATTGAGGCAGCCGAGATGTGGTTTCTAAGAAAAAATGTTGAGAGTTCCAGGGACAGCAAAAAACGAAACAAATGAGACAGTCTTGATGGAGGCAGACACAAGTAGATCACTCATAAGGAAGATTAGGAAAAGACAGGCAACATTTATAGGCCATTTTATGAGGAAGGGGGATTTGGAACACCTGGTCACAACGGGAGAGCTGGAGGGAAAGAGAGCACCAGGTAGATCCAGGGAGAAAATGCTAGACGGACTTGCAGAGTGGTTGAAGACGAGGAGGATGGAAGAGAAGCTTGGGGCAACAAGATATAGAAACAGATGGAAGTCCATGATCGCCAGCGCCATGCGGCAGGGCACCTGATGACGATGACACACTTCTGCCTGGTGGACAAAGGATGGAGACGTTTGTGATCTTTCAGGTCAACGTGTTTGCAGATTCTGTCAATGCCTAAACCTCCTCCGTGTATATACGAATGGAGCATGTCAAAAAATAAGATCCTGAAGGTTATGTTCATGTCAGAAGCCTCATGGGCACATGAAAACAACCAGCATCCATGCTCACCAAGTATAAAAATCTTGGTTGAAAAGATAATGGAGTGTCGTCAGCTCGTCTCAAAACTGTCTTAGTCCTCCCTCGAAACCTCTGGTTTTGTGCAATGCACAGTGAATGCAAATGAGGTGTGACAATACAACTCTGTATGAGCATTGATTTATCCATCTGAAACAAAGATGAGTGAGTGTAGGAAGAGTGAAAGAAAAGGAAAAAAAAGACTACGATAAGAGAAGAACAAGAAAGAAGAAGACAAAAAAAAACATGATATATGAAGAGATAAACAAATAAATAAATAGATAACCAAATAATGTGTAAATAAACAAATAAATAAATAGAAAGTAAAACCGATAAGGGAAAGAAAAAAAATAAACAAGAATAAAATATTATTTTTTTATTTACGTCCCTGAAACACTTCCGCATGCCCAAAGTAAACGCAGATATTGATTCTCTTTAATTAAAAAACAACAAACAAAATTTAAAACAAAAACAAGTACACAGAACAAAACGCCCTAACACAACACACACACACACACACACACACACACACACACACACACACACACACACCACACACACACACACACACACACGCACATACACACACACATACACACACACACACATACACACACGCACGCACACACACACACACACACACACACACAACACACACATACACACACACACACACACACACACACACACACACACACACACACGCACGCGCACACACACACACACACACACACACGCACACTCGTTGTATCAATTAAGCCAAATTGAGCCACAGCCCACTGTCTCAATTCAAGGAAAAGAACTAGTTGATGACGCAGCGCCTCAAGAAACACAACCCAGAACACAACAAGATCCAATATAAAGAGATCCCCGTCACGTTTCGTTACAAGGAACGGGTAGTTCCTAGCCACTGTCTTTTCAATTAATTAGAAAATCTCTTCTGTCTGTCTGTCTGTCTGTCCTGTCTCGTCTCAGTCTCTGTCTGTCTCTCTCTTTCTCTCTCTTTCTCTCTGTCTATGTCTGTCTATGTCTCTCTCTGTCCCTCTGCCTGTCTCTCTCCCCTTCTTCCTCTTTCTCGCTCTACCTATCTCCTCTCTTTCTTGCTCTCTCTGTCCTCTCTTCTCTTTACTCTCTCTCTCTCTGTCTCCTTGTCTCTCTCTCACTCTCCTTTTCTCTCTCTCTCTCCCCCTCTCTTTCTCTCTCTGTCTCTTTGTATCTCTCCCCCTCTCCCCCTCTCTCTCTCTCTCTCTCTCTCTCTTCTCTCTTCTCTCTCTCTGTCTCTCGTTCTCTCTTCTGTCTCTCCTCTCTGCCTCTGTCTCTCTCTGTCCCCATCTCTCTCTTCTGTTCTATTACCTCTCTGCTCTGTCTCGTCTTCCCCCTCTCTCTCTCTCTCTGTTGTCTCTTCTCTCTTGTCTTTCTCTCTCCCCCTTCTCTTCCTCTCTCTCTGTCTGTCTTCTCTCTTTCGCTCGCTCGCTCTCTCCTCTCTCTGTCCTTTTCTCTGTGTCTCTTTGCTCGCTCGTGCTCTTCCTTCTCTGTCTCTGTCCTTGTCTCTCTGTCTCTATATTCTGTCTGTGTTCTGTTGTCTTCTGTCTTCTGTCTCCCCCTCTCCCCTCTCTCTCTGTCTCTGTCTCCTCTCTGGCTCTCTCTGGCTCTCTCTCTCTCTCTCTCTCTCTCTCTCTCTCTCTCTCTCTCACTCCAACCCTCTCCCACTGTTAGCAAATCTAGGCGTTGTTCATATTTTTTCCTTTGTTTGGATTCTAATTTTGATCTTCTGACGTGACTGAGCATATCATTTGTCGATTAGTTGGCACACTGGTCAAGCGGAATAGACGGCAGACTTCTCATCTCAAGGTCTGGGGTTCGATCCTGATAGGACACCTCCTGCCTGGTGGATAAAGAGTGGAAATGTTTTCTCCGTCTTCCAACGCGACTCGTTTGCTTACCTGCCAGTGTTTTAAACCCACCTATGTGTGTATAAGCACGCATACCATCTCGTATGCACATTAAAGATCCCATTAAGTCATGTTTGTGTTCTATGGTTCAGGGAAGCATGAAAACATCCGGTATGTGTGCCCACCATAGACTGAGTGTGCAGACTCTGCAGGTATACACCACCTGCGCTGTGTGAGCAAAACAGTCTGCATATATGTATCCGAAAAAGAAAAAGGATGTTTAGAAAAGAATGAATAAAAAGAAAAAGACTATGTAAACAACAATCATAGGTTAATACAGATGTTTATGTTTAAGAGTTGACCACAAAAACAACGATTGGTTTTAGTTCCATGTAAGTTTAGTTGTTTGTTCATTCAGCAGACATCAGCTTCAAGTATTTCGGTCGACAAATAATTTGATGTAATATATTAAAAAAGAAATGTGTGTTTTGTGACAAAAAAATGTCTGTGTATGTGTTGGGGCGCGAGGGGGAGGGGTCTATGTGTGTGTGTGTGTGTGTGTGTGTGTGTGTGTTGTGTGTGTGTGTGTGTGTGTGTGTGTGTGTGTGTGTTGTGTGGTCTGTGTGTCTGTGTGTCTGTGTGTGTGTGTATGTTTTGTTGTGTGGTGGGTGGATGGTGCGTGGGTATCGTGTGTGTGTGTGTGTGTGTGTGTGTGTGTGTGTGTGTGTGTGTGTGTGTGTGTGTGTGTGTGTGTGTGTGTGTGTGTGTGTTTGTGTGTATGTGTGTGTGTGTGTGTGTGTGGGGGGGGTTTCATGTTTCAATTCAATTTCGTTTATTTGTTTATGTGAGTGACTCAGTGAGTTGACTTTTTGATCATTTGTTTATTTGTTTGTTTGTTTGCTTCTTGTTTGTTTCCTTGTAGTTTGTTTAACATGTCACGATTAGGCCCCGGGCCAAAATTGTGAGACTTTTAACACACATGACACGTAGAGCACACATGTTGGCTTTGTTTTAGCGTTGAGATTTCCATCTGCAGCATTGTTTTGTTTATTTGTATCTATCTCTGTCTCTGTCTCTGTCTCTCTGTCTCTCTCTCTCTGCATTGTAAAAGCAAACACGTTAGCTATCTCTCAGTCTGTGTATATCTCTGTCTCTCTTTGTACCTCTGACTCTTTCCTTCTTTCTTTCTTTCTTTTTCTTTCTGTCTTTGTGTCTTTCTTTTTGTCTTCCTTTCTGTCTGTCTGTCTGTCTCTGTTCTCAGTCTCTCTCTGTCTCTCTCTGTCTTTGTCTCTCTCTGTCTCTCTCTCTCTCTCTGTCTCTCTCAGTCTGTCTGTCTGCATGTGTGTCTGTCTGTCTGTCTCTCTCTATATCTCTGTCGGTCTGTCGGTCTGTCGATCTCTCTCTCTCTCTCTCTCTCTCTCTCTCTCTGTCTCTCTCTCTCTCTCTCTTTCTTTCTCTCTCTCTCCTCTCTCTCTCTCTCTTTTCTCTGACTCTGCCTCTCTCTGTCTCTCTTTCTTTCTCTCTCTTTCTCTCTCTATTTCTCTGTCTCTCTTTCTTCTCTCTCTCTTCTCTCTCTCTCTTTCTCTCTCTCTCTCTTTCTCTCTTTCTCTCTGTCATTCACTCTGTCTCTCTCTATCACTCTGTCTGTCTGTCTGTCTGTCTGTCGTTCTCTCTCTCTGTCTCTTCTCTGTCTCTGCCTCTATCTATCTCAGTCTCTGTCTCTCTTTCTCTCTATTTCTCTGTCTCTCTTATTTTCTCTCTCTCTTCTCTCTCTTCTCTCTCTCTCTCTCCTCTCTCTCTCCTCTCTCTCTCTCTCTCTCTTCTCTCTCTCTCTCTCTTTTCTCTGCCTCTTCTCTCTCTCTTCTTTTCTCTTTCTCTCTCTCTCTCTCTCTCTCTCTTCTCTCTCTCTCTGTCTCTCTCTTCTCTTCTCTGTCTCTTCTCTCTGGTTTGTCTCTTTCTGTTTCTGTCTCTGTGTCGGTTGTCTCTGTCTTTGTCTCTGTCTCTGTTCTCTGTCTCTGTCTTCTACTGTATGTCTGCTTCTCTCTGCCTCTCTCTGTGTCTCTCCTTCTCTGTCTCTGTCTCTCTGTCACTGCTCTTCTGTTCTCTCTCTCTCTCTCTTCTCCTCTTCTGTCTCTGTCTCTGTTCTCTCCCCCCCCCCCTCTCTCTCTCTCTTTCTCTCAGACAGACAGAAAGCAGATATGAAGATATGAATGCGAAGAAAAGATCGAATAACGGCTTGTTATAAATGCGACGTGAGTATCTTACAAATGACCAGATTGTAGTCAATGTATTCAAATGTGGTCTACCCCTATATGAATCTCTGTCTATTTTCTCTCTCTCTGTGTCTGTCTGCCTCTCTGTTTCTGTCTGTCTGTCTGTCTGTCTGTCTGTCTGTCTGTCTCTCTCTCTCTCTATCTCTCTCTCTCTCCTCTCCTCTCTCTCTCTTCTTCTTTCTATGTCTATTTTTGCCTCTGTCTCCCTCTGTCACTCAAAAAAGAGACAGACAGACATACAGACTGACAGGCAGAAATACAGAGGACGAGAAAGAGAAAGAGAGGGGGGGGAGAGAGAGAGGGAGGGAAAGAGAGAGAGAGGGGGGGGAGAGATATAGGGATATATATATATAGAGAGAGAGAGGACAGACAGACAGACAGAAGACAGAGACAGACAGACAGAGGACGAGACAAACACAGACAGACAGAGACAGAGATAAAGAGAGACAGACAGAGAAGAGAGACAAAAGAGAAGAGAGAGAGAGAGGGGGGGGGAGAGAGAGAGAGAAAGAGACAGACAGACAGACAGGCAGACAGATAGACAGACAGATACACACAGAGACATGCGTAGAGACAGACAGAGAAAGAGAATTGAAAAAAAAAAAAAGTTGTAAGAAATGAAAGAAACAAGAAAAACACACAAATGACAGGACAGAGGACAGACGCGATAGCCAAGTGGCAAGACTTCAGCTTCCAATCCATAGGTTTGGGATTAGGAATACACAACCTGGATATATCTAGTCTGGTGAGAAAAAAGGGTGAAGATCCTTTTTTTTTTCTGTTGTTTTTTTTTTTCCCAGTCTCCTAGGTCAAGATGTTTGTTGACCTGTTAATGCCACCACTGCCTCCATTCGTGTATACAGGCATGCAAAAACCAATGTTAGCACGTTGACATTAATTAAAGACCCTGCAAGCATGCCATTGTCTGCTAGCTCATGGAAAAAAAAAAAAGAACACATGTACAATCACTAAAAAGAAAAAAAAAAAAAACTGCACAGCAAAATACCGCCTGCACGTACATATAGAGCAAAACAGGGTGTTTACATACATTCGAGAGAAATCAGGAAGTTAAGAAGAAAAAAAAAAGAAGATGGCCTAGATAAATACAGAGAAAATCGTTCCTAGAAGACAACAAAAAAGTAAATACAGCGGAGGTTGTCTTGTTCCTACAGATGATAAGGCGTTAGAGCAACATTTAACAAAAAGACATACATGAATTTGAGAAAAAAAACAAAAAGCAAAAACAAAAACAAAACAAAGACAAAAAGGAAGAAGGACGAGGAAAAAAGGTCATCATCTCGAGTTTTTTTTAGTTGTTTTTTTTTTTCCTTGTTTTTAATGTTGTTTGATAGTGAAAAATATGGTGATTTTTTTTTCGACATACGTCATATTTCAAACAGATATTCATTCCTATGAAACGTTGACTGAAAAGACGTAATTGATTTGTTCATTCTTTTTATTGAAATCTATGCCCTCTCTAGTTGGAATATATATGTATAATATATATATATTATATATAATATATATATATATATATATATATATATATATATAGTATGTATATACGAAAAACAGAGGCAACAAGGAAGAAATGCAGACCTCCAATCTCATAGTTCGAGAACATTACCAAATTCAGTGGCCTACGTATTCAGGAAGTTGTTCATGAAAGTCAAGAGAGAGCCGTTTGGAAGGGGATGGTGATGTCAAAAAGTACAGTGGCCAACACTGCACCTGATGACTCCAACAGGTAAGACAGGTGATACATCTAAATATACATACATACATACATGTATATAAGTACATATGTGTATATATATATATATATATATATATATATATATATATATATAAATATATACATATATATAACATACATATATTATGTATATATATTATATGTATAATATATATATATATATATATATATATATATATATATATATATACAGAATAAAGAGAGTGAGAAAGAAAGAGGAGAGAGAAAGAGAGAGAGTGTGTGTGTGTGTATTTGTGTGTGTGAATGTGTGTGTATGCGTGTATGTGTGTGTGTGTGTGTGTGTGTGTGTGTGTTGTGTCTGTGTGTGTGTGTGTGTGTGTGTGTGTGTGTGTGTGTGTGTGTGTGTGTGTGTGTTCGTTAGTTGGTGAGTGTGAAAATAGGTGTATGGATATGTGTGTATGTGTATATACGGATCAAGACAAGTACTCTTTGCATGTATGTATGTATGTATGTATGTATGTATGTATGTATGTATGTATGTATGTATGTATGTATGTATGTATGTATGTATGTATGTATGTATGTATGTATGCATGTATGTATGTATGTATGTAGGTATGTATGTATGTATGTATGTATGTATGTATGTATGTATGTATGCATGTATGTATGTATGTAGGTATGTAGGTATGTATGTATGTATGTATGTATGCATGTATGTATGTATGTATGTATGTATGTATGTATGTATGTATGATGTATGTATGTATGTAGGTATGTATGTATGTATGTATGTATGTATGTATGTATGTATGTATGCATGTATGTATGTATGTAGTGTATGTATGTATGTTATGTATGTATGTATGTATGTATGTATGATGTATGTATGCATGTATGTATGTATGTAGTATGTATGTATGTATGTATGTATGTATGCATGTATGTATGTATGTATGCATGTATGTTGTATGTATGTATGTATGCTATGTATGTAGTATGTAGTATGTATGTATGTATGTATGTATGTATGCATATATGCATATATTGTATGCATGCATCATGCATGTATGTGTGTGTATGTATGTGTGTTATGTATGTGTGTATATATGTATGAATGTTGTATGCATGCATGTGTGTATGCATGTATGTATGTATGTAAGTATGTATGTATGTATGTATGTATGATGCATGCATGTATGTATGTATGTATGTATGTATGTTATATGTATGTATGATATGTATGTATGTATGTATATATGTATGTATGTATGTGTATGTATGTATGTATGTATGTATGTATGTATATATGTATGTGTATGTATGTATTGATGGATGGATGGATGATGGATGTGATAGATGGATGGATGGATGCATATATGTATGATGTGTATGGTGTATGCATGCATGCAGGATGATGGTGATGGATGGATGAATGATGGATGGATGGATGGATGATGGATGGTGATGGACAGGTTCATGGATTGAAGGATTGTTGTACGAATTGACAGAATGTATTTTTGATGCACTGCTTGCTATTCTTAAAATGAAAATGTAAAAAAAAAAGAAAAGAAAAGATCATGAAAAATTTCAAATGAAAAAATAGAAATAGAAAATTAAATATACGAATTATTAATAAGAGATAAAGCATAGAAAATTAAAATTGATCCAGTAGGAAAGAATAATGGTATGAAAATACAAGTGGAAAATTACAGATGGATGTGGAGGCACCGCCAAAAGTACAGCAATCGGGGCGGGAGGAATGTGGTTGCTGAGAGAGAAGGGAAGAGGTTAAATGGGTCAGGTAAAACCTGTCGTTATGTATATTACGTCTCATTCAATGCAAAGGTAACTGATAAAGAATAAAAAGAACGAAGAAGAAGAATGCGAAGAAGAAGAAGAAGAAGAAGAAGAATGCGAAGAAGAGAATGCGAAGAAGAATGCGAAGAAGAATGCGAAGAAAGAATGCGAAGAAGAAGAATGCGAAGAAGAATGCGAAAGAAGAATGCGAAGAAGAATGCGAAGAAGAAGAAGAAGAATGCGAAGAAGAAGAATGCAAGAAGAATGCAAAGAAGAAGAAGAAGAAGAAGAAGAGAAGAAGAAGAAGAAGAAGAAGAAGAAGAAGAAGAAGAAGAAGAAGAAGAAGAAGAAGAAGAAGAAGAAAGAAGAAGAAGAAGAAGAAGAAGAAGAAGAAGAAGAAGAAGAAGAAGAAGAAGAAGAAGAAGAAGAAGAAGAAGAAGAAGAAGAAGAAGAGAAGAAAGAAGAAAGAAGAAGAAGAAGAGAAGAGAAGAAGAAGAAGAGAAGAAGAAGAAGAAGAAGAAGAAGAAGAAGAAGAAGAAGAAGAAAAGAAGAAGAAGAAGAAGAAGAATGCGAAGAAGAATGCGAAGAAGAAGAAGAATGCGAAGAAGAAGAAGAAGAAGAAGAAGAAGAAGAAGAAGAAGAAGAAGAAGAAGAAGAAGAAGAAGAAGAAGAAGAAGAAGAAGAAGAAGAAGAAGAAAGAAGAAGAAGAAGAAGAAGAAGAAGAAGAAGAAGAAGAAGAAGAAGAAGAAGAAGAAGAAGAAGAAGAAGAAGAAGAAGAAGAAGAAGAAGAAGAAGAAGAAGAAGAAGAAGAAGAAGAAGAAGAAGAAGAAGAAGAAGAAGAAGAAGAAGAGAAGAAAAAAAGAAGAAGAAGAAGAAGAACATGAACATGGTTTACATCAGCAAATCCAGGGTCAAACCTGAGAAAATTATTTTTACCGTGGGACCAGCTGGTGATACCTGAGATCTGAAAATGACTCCCTGCTAATGCCCACGCTAAGCCCTGGGCCCTGCTGTAAAATTTGCACAGTGTTCGCTTGAGACAATTCGGTCACTGTGTGAGGGAAGAGGGTGGTGAGAGATAGGGTGGGGAATGAACAAAACACACTGACTGTGTACATCATTCTGATGCCGTTCATTACCGGGAGAAAGAACTGTCTTGATGATGCCATTATCAGTTTTCTTTTTTCTTTTTTATTTCTCTCATTGTCTCCCACACATTTGTGTTACTTCATTCTTGGAAGTTCTATAGAGAATCTGATCTTCTCTCTGCTCTTTTCAGTATCGATCGCTGAAAGACAAGAACCAATTGTTCATTGTATATAAATCTTATTCAGTTTTCTCAATGACATTAAGCAAATA
>JAPXFY010006003.1:5000-7500 GCA_030674185.1 Monoplex corrugatus
GATGAGATCACATGAAATGATGAGATGAGATCGAGATCAGACAAGATGAGATAGTGAAATGGATGAATGAGATGAGATGGAAATGATGGGACTGGATAGATGAAGATGAGATGATGAGACAACACAATAACACACATTGCGCGCGCGCTGCGCACACACACCCTACATACGAACACACAACACACACACACAAACACACGTGCGTAGATAGAGAGAGGAACAAGCTTATTGTTGTAGAAAGAAGGAGAGACAGAGAGAGAGAATGAGAATTAGTAGAGTACAGACAGACAGACAGACAAGACAGAGAGAGACAGACAACGACAGAGAGAGACAGAGAGGACAGAGAGAGGAGAGAGAGAAAAGAGGAGAGCGCCGCCCTCAAAATGCTTATCCAGAGAGAAGCTGAAGTCTTCCTTTCATACGATCTCAGGGTAATGGGACGACCTTAACCTTTACCCTTTCCACACACACACACACACACACACACACACACACACACACACACACACACACACAAACACACACAAACACACACAGGCACACACACACACACACACACACACACACACACAAACACACACGCACACACACAACACACGCACACACACACAAACACACACGCACATACACACACAAACACACACACACACACCACACACACAACACACACGCACACACAAACACACATACACACACACACACCAAGCCAAACAAATCAACAGAATAGAGTGACAACACACCAAAGTGCCCGGTCGGGCAGAGTAAAAGTAGACATCGCAGCACTCACTCTCTACAATGCTGGTCGGGTAGAGAAAAGTTGCATCTCCAGCACCTCACTTTGCTAATTCATGGATTTACATCGCCTCGAATTCATATCGCTTCACCCAAATTGCATTTATCTGGTGGATTATGCCGCGAATAATTCCATGCGCTCCCAAATCTCTTTACTGGTAATGAGCCCGGAAGGAAGGAGAGGAGAGGGACCCATGAAGCACCAAGCTGACACCACTGAAAGATGGAAACATTAGAATGGGCAGCAAACATGCCAGTTTTGTTTTGTTTTATTTTGTTTTTTGTTTGTTTGTTTTGTTGTTTGTTTGTTTTGTTTTTGTTTGTTTGTTTGTTGTGTTTGTTTGTTTGTTTGTTTGTTTGTTTGTTTGATGTTTCAGGACTGGGACTGAACTCGAATTGCAGATCTTGAGTCACGGCTTTACCACAATAAACGTGGTCATTATAATTTTCATTGGTTGACAGTACTGTCCTTATTCACTTCCATTAGTTACCTCTATTCAAATCAATTCAATTTGGTAATCCACTGTCAAGCCAAAATCGAAAGTTAACATGAGAGAACATTGGACTCAGACCACGTGTACATCATTCTCATGTTTATTTGTAACACAAACACAGATACGCCATAACACATAGGCTATGAAAATAAAACTGCGTCACCGGATTAAACTATCCACAAAACACATCAATCAGTCATGCAAGTCTTCCGTATCAACAGTTAATTAATTTGGTACATAATGTGACTGTGTGGTGCATATATAAGAAGCAGCAGTGTCAAAACGCTAACGCTGTGTCTGAAGACAGGACCGTTGTCTTCTTTGGTCTGTAAATCCTGCTGGCTGGGATACGATAACCAATACACATATTCATCAATATCAAGACACGATCGAGTTGGAGGTTTAATTTTTGTCTTCGCTAAGCAACACTTATTCTTACTGTTTAAAGCCCAGCCGATTGCGCAGACCATATCAGGGGTATAATTGTTTCAAATCGTATACAATACCCTCGTTTAAAGAAACATCTGGAAAAGAAAATTAAGTACACATATCAATTCATTCGCTTATATAATCTAAGGACACCCCCCCCCCCCCCACCCCGTCAGTTGTATTGACCAATCTGCCCAAATAGTTTAAAAGAACTGAATACAAATGTAAGCATATCTAAAGACACTAACACACACACACAAAAGCTGGTCTAAACCACCTAAAATTGTTTCTGCACGTTATATGTCCTAAGAACTAAACACACAGTCAATACTTGTACCCAGTTATAAGTCTTAGAGAAGGTATGTTAGATTTTATAGAACACATACAGGTGAATGAACCAGCAAGGCAGAATATGATTGGAAGATATGACAGAAAGCAAAGGAGCAAGACAGAAACAAAGAGAGTGACACAAAAAGAGGAACTTTCTAGCACAAAAGGTCCTGAAGATGGGGATATTGTTTATACTGAAAGAGCCCCTGGTAACAACCACGTGCGACGCTAATCCTCACGGACTTCGTCCCTTTGTACTCGGGTTTGTAATGTCAATTGTGTTCGACTAACTAGCCATGATGTTATCTTTGTGTCTGCTCGAATGAATACCACCACTCGGTATAATGGGCGTTACGAAGTGTAAGTTTCTTTGCAGGATCATTTCTGGCAGTAATCTACTATGCAGTATCTGGCTGTATTGATGAGCACAATCCGGATTTGCTGGAACAATAAAC
>JAPXFY010006004.1:0-13667 GCA_030674185.1 Monoplex corrugatus
CACATTTTCCCCCCCAATAAACATCCCCCTATCCCCCAAAAAAACAATAAATTTTCCCCCCCAAAATTTCCCCCCCTTTTTAACCAAATTTCCACACTTTTTTTCCCCCCAAAAAAACAAAAAACATTTTTTTCCCCCAAAAACTAACATTATCCCAAATTTTTTTTTTCCCCACCCATTTTTCAAACCCTAAACCCCCCACCCGTTTTTTAAAACAAACATCCACTTTTTTTTTTTCAAAAAAAAAACCAAAAAATTTTTACCCAAAGTTGTTCCCCAAAAAAAAACCCCCCCAAAAAAATCTATCCCCCCCCTTTTTTGCCCAAAAATTTTAACATTTTCCCCCCCCTTAAAAAAACTAAAACAATTTTACCCAAAAAACTTTTCCACCAAAATTTTTCAAAAACCCCAAACCTTTTGGGGCAGGGGGTTTTGGCATGGGGCCCCCCGCCCCCCTTTTAAAATTTCCATCCAATAAAAACAAAGAGAAATAAAAGGGAACGACCAAAAAAAGAAGGAAAAAAAAGAAGAAAAGGGGAGAAGAAAGGTTTTATTTTTTTTTATTTTTTTTTTGATTTATTTTTTTTTTTATTTGTTGATTGATTGATTGATTTGGTTTATTTTTGATTTGATTGATTGAATTATTGAAATTATTGGTTTTTTTGGTTGGTTGGTTGGTTTTTTGGTTGGGTTTTGGTTTTATTTTTTTGATTGGATTGAAATGGTTTTTTTTTGGTTGACGGTTGAATTTTGATTTTGATTAATTGTTTTGGGTTGATTGGGAAAATTTTCCCTTATTTAATTGAAAATTGGGGATTTTTTTTTAATTTTTTTCCCCCCCTTCCCCCTTTACTTTTTAAAAAAAAACTGGCCCCCCAAAAAGGGGTTTTTTTTCCCCCCCCCGTTTTTTTTTTTTTTGACCGAATTTTAAAAAAAAAAAAAAAAGGTTTTTTTCCCCGGGGGTTTAAAAAAATTTAATGCCCTTTTTTTTTTCCCTCCCACCCCTCGCCCTTTTGGGGGGGATTCCCCTATCAAAAAAAAAGAAAAGACCCAGAAACAAAACCCAGAAGAACCCGAGAACCAAAGAGAGGAAAAACCAAAAAAAGACCAAGACAAAAAAGGGAAGGGCAGAGAAGACCCCAAAGGAACCCAAAAGAAAAAAACCCGACCCCCGCAGAAAGGGGAAGAAAAAAGAAGAAAAAAGACCCCGACCCAAAAAACCAGAGGAAAAAAAGGGGAAAAGAAAAAATTTAGTTTTTTTGGCCCCCCGACTTTCCCCCCTTCCCGTAAATCCTTTTTTTTGTTTTGTTAAATGGGCCCCTTTCCCCCGTATCCCCCTTTTTTGTTTTTTTTTTTCCTTTTTGGTTTTTTACTTTCCCCTTTCCCCGTAAAAACCTTTTTTGGGTTTTGGTCAAACCACCCCTTCCCCCTAAAACCTTTGGGGGTTTTTTTGTGAACCCGCCCCCTTCCCGTTAAACCCTTTTTTTGGGGTTTTTTTTTCCCCCGGTTTTCCCGGCCCCCCTTTCCCCGTAAAAACCCTTTTTTTTTGTTTTTCCTTTTTACTGCCCTTCCCCGTTCCCTTTTTTGTTTTCTTTAAACCCCCCCCCCTTTTTGTTTTTCCTTTTTTTTGTTTTCCCCTTTTTTGGGGCCCCCCCCCCCTTTTCCCCGTTAAATCCCCCCCTTTTTTGGTGGGTTTATCCCTTTGGGCTGGACCCCCCCTTCCCCCCTGTTAAAAAACCCCCTTTTTTGTGGGTTTTTTGGGGGGGACTTTCCCCCCTTTTTTTAAAACCTTTTGTGTTTTTTTTCCCCTTTTAAATTGGCCCCCCTTCCCTTTTAAACCCCCTTTTTTTTTTTTTCCCTTTGGGGAAAATGGGGGCCCTTCCCCCTAACCCTTTTGGTGTTTTTTTGTGACCTTTCCTTTTTTGGGAACCCTTTTGTGGTTTTTCTGGGTTACTGCCCCTTTCCCCTTTTCCCCTTTTTTTCCCCCTTTTTCCTTTTTTTTCTTTTTCCCCCTCCCCCTTTTCCCCCCCTTTTCCTTTTTCCCCGGGGTTTTTCCCCTGTAAAATGGCCCCTTTTTTTTAAAAACCTTTTCCCCGGTTCCCCCCCTTCCCTTGCCCCTTCCTGTCCCCCCCTTGGTTTTTTCCCCTGTTTCCCCCCCCGAACCCCCCAAAAATGGGTTTTTTCCCTTTAAATTTTTTTTTTTCCCCCCCAAAAAAAAAAACCAAAAAATTTTTAAAAACAGGTTTTCCAGAAAAAGGGGTTTTTTTTTAAAAAATTGAGGGTTTAAATTTAAAAAAATTTAAAATTTAGGGTGAAAGGGTAATTTATGGGGTTGGAAATGGGGTGTGATTGATTGGGGTAAAGGGGTTCCCCCCCCCCCCCTGTTTCCCCCCAAAAAAACCATTAAAAGGAAAAAATGTGGGTTTCCCCCTTTTTTTTTTATAAACCCCCCCGGGGGAAAAGGGGTTTCCCTTTCCCCCCCCGGGGGTTGGAAAATAGGGGAAGGGCCCCCCAATTCCCCCCGGGGGGGGGGGGTGGGGAAAATGGGGAAAAAAAAAAAAACCATTTTTGGAAAATTCCCCCCCGGGGCTTTTCCAAAAATTAAAATTTAGGGGGCCCCCCCCCAATTGCCCCGAGAGTTTATCCCCCCTTTCCCCCCGGGCCCGGGCCCCCCCCCTTTTTTCCCCCTTTTGAAATTAAAGGGGGGGAAAACCTTTTTCCCCCCCCTTGTGGCCCGTTTTTTTTTTTGTGATTTTGGGGGCCCCCGGGGTCCAAAAGGGTTTAGGCCCCCGTTTTTTCCCCCATAAATGGGAATTTTCCCCCCCGTTTTTAAGTGTTTATGCCCCAAAAACTTTATGAGGTTTTTGGCCCCGCCAAAAAATAGTTTTGGGGTTTGGGTTTTTTTTGGGGGTTCCTTTTTTTTCCCCGTTTTTTTTAAAAAAATCCTTTCCTTTCCAAAATTCTTTGGGCAAAAAAAACCCCCATGTTTTGGGGGGGGGGGTTGGGGACCCGGGTTTTCCCCCAAAAACCCAAAAAATGGGTTTTCCCCCCGTTTTTCCCGTTGGGAGCTTTTTGGGGCCCTTTTAAATGTGGGAAAAAACCCCCCTAATCCCCACTTTTCTTTCCCAAAAAACCTTTTGAAAAGTTTTTGAAAAAATTCCCATTTCCTTTTTTTCCCCCGTCCCCCTTTTTTGGAAAAAGTTTGGGGAAAAATTTCCCCCTTTTAAACCGTGGGGGGAAAAGTTTCACATCTTTTTTGGGGCCCCCGACCCAACTTGGGGGTTTGGAACCCCTTTTTTTTAAAAACCCCCTTTTTTTTATTTGGGGCCCCCCTCCCCGGGAAGAAACCAAAATCCCCCCCTTTTCCCCCCCGCCCCAAACAAATACCCCCTCAGGCGGGGCCAACCCCCAAATTCGCCGGGGTAATTTCCCGGGGTTCCCCCCTTTTTTGGGAAAGGCCCTTGGGGTTTCCCCAAATTGGGGGGTTTTTTTGGGCCCCAACCCCCTTTTTTAATGATTTCCATTTTTCCCCCCCAGAAAGGCCCGAAAACCCCAATCCCCGGGGGGGAAGTAAAAAGCGACGCCTTTTCCAAACCCCTCCAAAGAAAAAATCTGTTTTTTTTGGGTCGCCCCGGTTTAAATGTCCCCCCGGGGGTTTTAAAAAAGAAAATTTTTTTTTTAAAAAATTGGGTTTGAAATTTTCCCCCCTGGCCCCCTTTTTCTTTAAAACCCCAATTTAAAAAAGTAAAATTTTTATTTACTTATTAAAAACTAATTAAAATAAAAGGGAAAAAAAATACAATACCCAACCCCCCCCGTACCATTTCCCTTTTCCCAGGAAAATGGGGCCATTCCCCATTCCCCCCCAAATTTTTAAAAATTTCAAAAACCCATTTTTCTAGTTTTTTTTCCCCCCTTTTTTTTTTTTTTTTTTAAGCCAAAAAACCCAAAACCCCTTTTCCTCCCCAAACCCAAATTTGCCAAAAAATTTCCTTTTTTAAATTCCCCCCATTCACGCCCACAACTTAAAACCCGAAAAAACAAAACCCCAGAAAAACACACACACCAAAACCCCCAAAAACCACCTCCCCCACACCCAAAACACACCAAAACCCCAAAACAAAAACACACAACCCCCCCAACCCCCCAACCCAAAACACACAAAAAAAACAAAAAACCAAAAAACACACCCCACACAACCCCAAAAACGACCCACCCCTGCCACGGGACACAATCCCCCACACCAAAATTTCCCCCCACGCCCCAACCACACACCAGCAAAAGGGGACGGGAACCCCCCCCAAATAGGAAATTTTTTTTTTTTTTTTTTTTTGTTAATTTTTTTTTATCCCCTTTTTTAAATTTTCCTTTAAAATTTTTGGGGTTAAAATTTTTTTCATTCCCCCAAAAAAACGAACTTTTTCTTTTTTTTATTTCCCCCCTTTTTTTCCAAAACTTTTTGATGAAGGGTTTTTAAAACTATTTTTAAAATTTCCCCCTTTAAAAACCCCCTTTTCAAAAAAATTTTTTTTGCCCCTTTTGGAAAATTTTAACCCCGGGGTTAAAAAAGATTTTTTTTTGAAATTGCCCCAAAATTTTTCTAACAAAAAATGGCCCAAACAAATTTTTAAAAAAACAAAAAACCCAAAAAAAAAACAAAAAAACCAAAAACCCCAAAAAAAACAAAAAACCCTTTTCCCTAGTAATCGTCCCCCGTTTTTTTAAAATTTTTTACAGACCCTTAAAATCATACTTTCCCCCCTTGTTTAAAAAAACCCAAAAAAAAATCAAAATACCAAAAAAAATTAAAAAATTTCCCCTTTTAAAAAAAGTTTTTTTTTTTTTTGGTTTTTTTTTTTTTAAAAACCCTTTTTAAAAATTTGCTTTTTTTTTAAATTTTTTATTTTTTTTTCATAAACCCCAAACCCATGGGCCCCCCCGTTTTTTAAAAAATCCATTCCCTTTTTTTGGTTTTTTATTTTTTAAAAGGTCCCCCAAAAGTTTAAAATTTCCCGTTGTTCCCCCCCCCATTTCCCCCTTCATTCAAATTTTAATTTTTTTTGGGGGTTTTTTTTCCCTTTTTTTTGGGTTTTTCCCTTTAATTTTATCCTTTCCCCCAATTTTGGGGAAAAATTTCCCCGGGGGGGGGGGACCCCTTTCCCCCAAAAAGTATAAAAAGAAATTTCCCCCCCCCCACCCCCTTGGGGGAAAAAATTCCCCCCCTGCCCCAAAAAAAATTTTTCCCCCCCTTTTTTTTTTGTCACCCCCTCTTTTGTTTTTCCCCCCTTTCGCTTTTTTTTTTTCCCCCTTTTTTCCCCATCATTTTTTTCCCCCCTTCCAAATTTCTTTGGGTTCCCCTTTTAAACCTTTGTTTAAATTTTTTTCCCAAAAGAAATTTTTAAAATAATTTTTCCCCCAAAGGAAATTAAAAATTGGGTTAAAATGGTTTTGGTTTTTAAAAAGCCCAAATTTTTGGGGTTTTTTTAGGGGCCCCTAAATATTTTTCGGGCCCAATTTTTTAAAAAATTAAAAATTTGGCCCCCGTTTTTTTTTTTTTTGGGAAAAGTTTTGTTGGGGTCCCCCTTTGTTTTGGGGTTTTTTTTTTAAATTTTGGGAAAACGGTTTTTAAATTTTTTAAAAAAACCCCCCCGTGGTTTGGAAAAAAATTGGGAACGGAAAAATTTGGTTCCCCCAAAACCCCCCCCAAGGCCCCCCTTTCCCCAAAGAAAAAAAAATGTGGCCCAAAAGCCCCGGGTTGGGGGTTTACCCTTTAATTTTTTTTCCTTTTTTGGTTTTTTTTTTCCCCTTTTTTTTGGGAAAAAGTGCCCCCTTGGGAATGGGGTTTTTAAAAATGGTTTTTTTTTTTCCCTGATGGTCCCCCCTTTTACCAAAGTCCGGGGTTTTGGGCCTTTTTTAAAAACCCAAAATAAACCAAAGGTTCCCCCCCTTTTTGCCTTTTTAAACCCTTTTTTTGGGTTCCTTTCCCCGGTAAAAAAAAAAAAAACTCCCCAAATTTTTTTTTTTTATTTTTTTTCTAAAAAAAAAGCAGGAAAAAATTCTAAAACCCCGGGTTTTTTTCCCTTTTTAAAAAACAAAATTTACCTTAAAGCCCCCAAAAGTTTTTTTTCCCCGGTTTTGAAAAAAAAAAGTAAAAAGGGCTTTAAAGGGTTTTTTTTTTTTATGGTGGGCCTTGTAAATTTTCCTTTTTGTTTTTTTTTGACAAATTTTATGGGCCCCCCCCTTTTGTTTTTTTTGTGGGCAGTGTTTTTAAAAGTCCCCTTTTTTTTTATGTGGGGGGGAAAATTAAAGTCCCCCTTTTTTTTTTTTTTTTATGGTTTAAAAGTTGGGGAAATTTCCCCCCCCCCCCCCCCCTTTTTGTTAAAATTTTTGACAGTTTAAATGTTCCCTTTTTTTTATGTTTTTTTTTAAAAAGTTAAAATTTTTCCCCCTTTATTTTTTATTTGAAAAAAAAAAAGGGGGGGAAAATTTTTTCTTTTTGTTATGTGGGGGCCCCCGTGGGGTTGGGCCTTTTTTTTTTTTGTTTTTTGGGGCAGTTTTTTGGGGAATTTGGTCCCTTTTTTTTGTTTTTTGGAACCCCGTGGGAAAGTCCCCCTTTTTTTTTTATTTGGTTTTACCCCTTGGGTTTTTAAAGTCCCATTTTTTGGTTTTTTTGTGGGGCCCGTGTTTTGGGTTTTTTTTGTTTGAATTTTTTGACCCGTTTGGGGATGGCCCCTTTTGTTAAAGTACCCGTGGGAAAGTCCCCCCCCCCCTTTTTTTGGTTTTTTTGGTTTACAGGGTTTTTAAAAAAAGTCCCCCTTTTTTTGTTTTTTCCCCTTTTTTTTTTGGGGGGGCACCAGAAAAAAACGGGGAAAAAACCCCCCTTTTTCAATTTTTCCAAAATATCCCTCCCCCCGTGGCCCCAAAAGAAATTTTTTTTTAAAGAACCCCAAAAACCCAATTTCCCCCCCCCCAAAACTGTTTTTTCCGTTTTTTTTTAAAAAGAAAAAAACCCCGAAACCAAATTTTTACAAAGGGGAAAAACCCCACGCCCGCCCAAAGGCCCGGCCCCGCGGCCCCCCCCCCCACAAACCCCAAAACAAAGGCAACAAACGGGACATCCCCCACACCCAAAGGCCCCCGGCCCCGCACCCAATCCAAAAAAAACCCTAGACCACACAACCCCCAATCAAACACACACAAAAAACAGAAAACCAAACGGGCCCCCTACAACAGGCCCCCCAAAACCAAACACCATAAAAGCCCCCACACCCAACGTATAAAAATTCCCTCTCGTTTCCCCCTTTTTTCCCCCCCATCCCCCTTTAAAATTTTAAGGGAAAACCCTTTTTTCCCCCCTTTTTTCCCCAAAACTTTTTTTCCCCCCGGGAAAATAATCCCGAAAAAAAAACAAAAACAAAAATTTTTTTACCCCCTTTTTTTGCCCCCCCCCCCACCCCCTCCCCCCCCGGGAAAAAAACAAATTGGAAAATGTTTTTAACCCCCGTTTGACAACAGGGGGGGGTTTTTTTTTCCCCAAAGCCCAATTTGGGGGGGGGGTTTTTTCCCCCCCCCCAAGGCTGGTTTGGGGGGCCCCTTTTTATTTTGGGCCCCCGTCCCCCCCCCTGGGCCTTTTCCCCCCTTTTGAAAAAAAAACAGGCCCCCCTTTGGGGACCCAAATTTTTCCCCCCTATTTTTAAAATTTCCCCCAAAAACCCCCCGGCGGGGGCCCCCCCGGGCCCCCCCTTTGGGCCAAAATTTTTTTTAAAGGGCCCTTTTTTCCCCCCCCTTTGGGGACCCCCCCTTTTTTTCCCCGGGTTTTTAAAAATTTTTAAAATGTGGGGGAAAGTTGGGAAAGGGTTTTGGGGGGGGAAAATGGAAAAATTGGGGGCCCCCCCGGGTTTTTTTGGGGAAACCCTGTTCCCCCTTGTGTTTGTGTTTGGGGGGTTAATTGGTTGTGGGGGGGGGGGGGTGCCGCGGTGGGGTGGTGGTTTAAGTATTTGGGTTTTTGGGGAAATTAATTTTTGTTGGGTTTGGGGGCCCCCGTGGAAAAACCCCAAAAAAGGAAAAAAGAAGGGAAAAACTTTCCCCCAAAAAACCCGTAAAAAAAAAAAAAGCCCTTTTTCCGGGGCGTAAGTTTTTTGGCCAAAGGGCCCTTTTTCCCCCTTTTAAAAAATTTTTTCCCCCCCAAAAGAAAAAAGATCTTTCCCCTTTTAAAACAACCCCCAAAACAAAAAACAAAACCCAACCAAACAATAAAAACCAAAAACAACCCCCAAACACAAAAATTATTAATAAAATTTATTAATAAAAATTTATACAAAAACCCATCCCCATCCCCCCACCTAATAACGCCAAAGCCTCCCCCAGGTTGGGGGCCCCAAAGGGCCCGCCCCCCAAACCCCATATTAAAACCAACCCCCTTTTAGCCCGGGGAAAAGGTTGAACTTTTTTTTTTCCCCTTTTTTATTTTAAAAAGGAGAAATTTTGGGGGGAAAAAAGAACAGGGGGTGTAAAAACTTTTCCCAAAGGAAAAAGGGAAAAATTTAAAAAAAAAGAAAAAAACCCACCCCAAGGTTTAAAAAAAAAACCCAGATTTAAAAAATCCAAAAACCCCAAAAATGATTCCCCTAAAAAATTTTGGGGGTAATTAAAAAAATAAAAAATGGGAACAAAAAAAGAAAATTTAAAAATTTAAAAATAATGGGTTAAAAAAACGAAAAAATAATTTATTAAAAGCCAAAATAAAAGGCCCCCTAAATAAAATGGGTTTAAAAAAAAATGGAATGAAAATAAATGGGGGAAAAAATGAAAAGAAAGATATATTTAAAGATGAAAGGAAAAGAGGAAAGGAAAAACTAAAAACCAAAAATTAAAAAAATAAATGATAATAATAATTTTAAAAATTTTAAAAATGAAAAATAAATAATAATAATAAATAACCAAACCCCTCCCCCCCATCAAATTAAAGGGCCCCAAAGGGTTTTTTAAAAAGAAAAAGGAAAAAATGAATTTAAGAAATATATGAAAAGGAACCCCCTAAAAAAAAAAAATAAATTTAATAAATTTTGGGGGACTTTAATTTTTAATTTAAAAAAACCCAAAACTATATTTGGCCCAAAATGGCCCCGTTGTTTTCCCACTATTTACCTTTCCTTTCCCAAATTTCTTTCTTTCGCTTTCTTGTTTTCCCCCGCGCTAACTTTAAAATAATTTAAAAAAAAATAAAGGTTGGGGGTGATGGGCCCATGGAATGGGATTTTTTAAGGGTTAAAAAAGGGGTTGAATTTAACCCAAAAAATTTTTTAATTTTCCCCTTTTCCCCTTGGGGCCTTTTTCCCCTGGTTTTTTTTTTTTTTTAAAAAACATTGTTTTTTTTTTTCCCTTTTTTCCCCGCAAAATTTTTCCCCCCATTTTTTTGTGGTTTTTTTTGGGATCAGAAAACCCGGGGGCAAAAAAGCCCAAACCCGCCCCCGGTTTCCCCCAAAAAAAAAAAATTCCCCCAAAAATTTGTTTTTGGTTAAAAATTAACCCGTAAAAATAGAAAAATTTTACCCCCAAAACCCCCGAAAAAAAACCCTTTTTACTTGGGCCCCCCCCCCAGGCCCCTTTTCATTTTTTGGGGTTGTCCCCCCCCTTTTTTTTTTTTTGGGTTTTCCCCCCCCTTTTTTTCCCCCACACCAAACCCTTTTCCCCTGGCAGCCAAAAAGGGCCCCCGGCCCCGTTTTTTGCCCAAAGCCAAAAATTTAATTTTAAAAGGGAATTGAAAAATTAAAGGGGAAAAGGGCCCATGAAAAGCTAAAAGGAGTTTCCCCCCTTCCCTTTGGGGTTAAAATTTACACTGCCCCTGGGGCCCCGAAAAAATAACAACACACCCCAACCCCACAAACACACAAAAAACACCCACCCACAAACCACAACACACACCAAAAACACAAAACAACAAATCACACAACCCCCAACCCCCACAAAAAACCCCTTCCCCCCAACAAACCAAACACAAACCACAAAAAAACAACAAAAAAAAACCCCCCACACAACCAAACAACACACAAAACCCAAACAACACAAAACCCCCCAAAACACTCCCAACCCCTTAAAAAACCCCAAACAAACCCCCCCAAAACAAAACAAACCCCAAAAAACCAAAACACACACCAAAAACACCCCCAAAAAAACAAACCAAAACACAACCCCACAAAACCCCCAACACCAAACCCAAAAAAACACAAAACCCACACCCCAAAACACCCCACCAAAAACAACCACCACTCACAAAAAAAACCCCAAATCAACCCCCCCAAATACCCCCACAAAAGAAAAAAATTTTTGGCCCCCTTTTTCTCCCCCCCCAAAAAAAAACAAATTAAAGAAATTATAAAAAAAAAAAAACCCAAAAGAAAACAATTTAGCCCGAAAAATTTTTAAAAAACCCCAAAAAGAAAAACCCTAACCTTAAAAATACCACAAAAAAAACAAAATTGGCCCCCCCAAAATGAAAAAAAATAAAATTTTAATAAACCCTTAAATTTAAAAAGAAAAAAAGAAAAATTTTACAGATATATACCCTAATTTCCCTATTAAATACATTAAAAAAAAAAAAAAATATAATATAAAAAAATAAAAAATGTTGGGGTTGGGGTTAGTTTGTGTTGGGGGGGTGGGGTTTTTTTTTGGGGTGGAAATGGTTTTTTGGGTGTGGTGTGGGTGGGTTTGGGGTTTAATTTAAATTATATAAATATTAATTTTTAATTTTTTAATAAAAGAAAATAGAAATTTTAATTTTTTAAAATCAATTTTCAATTTAATTTAAAATTGAAAATTTGAAAAATAAAAAAAATAAAAAAAAAATAAATAAATAAAAATAAAAAAAATTAAAATTTTAAAAAAAAATTATTAAAAAAAAAATAAAAAAAAAATAAAAAAAATTAAATGGGAAAATGAAAAGGAAAAATTTTTCTGGCGGGGCCCCACATTTTTTTCCCCCAGGCCCCGGGGGTTTTTTCGGCCCCGGGAAAAAAAGGGGGGTTTTTTTTAAATGAAAATTTTCCCCCCAAAGCAATGGGATTGGGGGGCCCAAAAAGAATTTTGAAACCCGGGAAAGGGGAAAACCCGTGTTTTAAAGGGCACTTTGGGGGAAAAAGAAAAATAGGGTCCCAAAGCCGGGGGTAGGGAAAAAAAAAAAAAAAGGGGAAAAAAAACGCAGTAAAAAAAAACAAATGGGGGCCAAATTTTAAAAGGGCCCCCTCCCCTTTTTCCTTTTTTTTCCAAAAAAAGAAAGCAGGAAAGGGAAAATTTTGAAATTTTTTTTTTTCCAATTTTTTCCCAAAAGTTAAAAAAAAAAATGAAAAAAAAATACAACCCCCTGGTTTTTTTCGGCCCCCCTTTCCCCCAAATTTCCCACTTGGGTAAAGATAGATTTAAAAAAAAAGGAAAAAAGGAAAAAAAGGGGGGGGGGGGGAAAAAAAAAAAGAATACAGTAAATTAAAAAACAAAAAGGACCCCCCCTAAGTTTTTTTCAAAAAGGGGAAAAAAATAAAAAAAACCCAAAAAAATTTTAAAAAACAATACAAAAGGAAGGGAAAAAAATTTTTAAAAACTTTGGGAAAACAAAAACAACAGACAAAACCCAAAACCCCCCCAAAACCCACCCCATGGGAAATATACACCCAACCCTTCAAATTTAAAACCCCCCACAACCACCAAAACCCCAAACACCCCCAAACAAAACACAAAAAAAACACCACAAAAAACCCCCCACAACACACCCCCCACAAAAAACCAACCAAAAACACAACACCAACAACCAAAATATTTTATGAAATTTTTGGGGAAAAGAGAAAAAAAAAGATCAAAAAACAGACAGAACCCGAAAAACCCAAGAACCCCAAAAAAATTTCCCTTCCCCCCAACAAAAACGAAAATATCAAAACCCCACAAAAAAGGGAAACCCCAATTTCACAGAAAACCCACCCCTGGTTAAAACGGCCCCTTTTTAGAACCCAAATTTTTTATTTCCCTCGAAAACGAAAAAAGAAAAAAAACCCCCCAAGGGAAAAAAAAAAAAAAAAAAGGAAAAAAAAAAAAAAAAAAAAGCCCTGTTGGGGCCCCTTTTTGGGCCCCAGTTAAAAAAAAGGGGGGGTGAAAAATCCCAAAGTAAAACCCGAAAAAAAGTAAACGAAAAATAAATGTTTTTTTTTTTTTGACCCTTTTTTTGTTTTTGGTTTTTAAAACTAAAAAAAAAAAAAAAGAATCAAAAAATTTTCCCAAAAAGGGTTTTTTTTTTTATACCCTTTTGTGATTTCCTGAGCCCTTTTAGGGGATTTAAAGTGGGGCCCCCCCAACCCCCTATTAAAATTTTGGGCTTTTTTTCCCCCCCCCTGCGGGTTTTAAACCCCCCCCCCCCCCCCCCTTTTCCCCACCCCCCCCCCACCAAAGTTTCCCCTTCTTTTTCTTTTTGGGTGTCCCCCCTGTCTTGCTTTCCCTTTACTGTCTTTTTTCTTTTTTTCATTTTTTTTTCCCTTTCCCCTTCGTTTCTTTTTTTTTAAGGCCTTGCCCCCCTTCTTACCTTTTGTCTTTTTTTTTTCTGCCTTTTCCTTGCTTTTCTCCCCCCTGTCCTCCTTTGGCTTTTTTTTTTTTTTTTTTTGTTCCCCGAGCGAAAAACCTTTCGTTTTTTTGTTTTTTTAGTCCCCCAATTTCCCCTTTCAAAAAAAGAAAAATTTCATCATGGGTTTTCACAGAAAGGCTAGAGAAATACGTTTAAAACCCCCCCCCCTTAAAAAAAAATCATGACATCAAAAAATAAACTCGATCTCGTTTTTTACGATAAATTTTTTAAAAAAAAAAACCCCCCCCCCACACACACACACAAAACCAACCACACAACCAAAACCCCACCACCCAAAACACACACACACCAAAACCACAACGCACGGCACCACACAACACCCCCCCCAGGGCCCCCGTGCCCAAAAACACCCGCACATGCCCAACGCCGTTCACGCAAACCCCTATCACAACCAATACAACGGCCATCGAACATACTACATCATGCAAATAAAATGACAAGAAAATAAGTAATAATGATTTTTTTATCAAGTAAATAAAAATAATAATTTAATTTTTTATCAAGTAAAAAAAAAAGTAAAATGATTTTTTATCAAGAAATAAAGTAATCAGACATATTCGGCATGAGTAAATGCACCTTTGACAAAATAAGTTTTTTGGTCACTTAAAAGCGTAAAAGGTCCCACTACACGTAGGGCCATAAACGAGGTCCCCCCCAAAACAAAACGAAGGTCGCTTTTTCAGCGTTTTGGGTTTCCCCACAATACAGCTTGGTCACAACAGCGTAGGGCCCCCCAATACAGGTTTCCACTTAAAAAAGGCCCCCCAAAGTACAAGCCACTTTAAAAAAACAAGGGGCCACATAAGTAACCCCCCAAAACCCCATAAAATAAAAGGCCCCCCAAAAGGGGAAAAAGGCCACATAAAATTAAAAGGCCCCCCATAAAAAAAAGCCCCCCATAAAAAAAGTAAAAGGCCCCATATAGTACAGGCCCCCAATAAAGTACAGGGCCACATATATTTTCAGGGCCCCCCAAATTTCCAGGCCCCCATATAAATTTCAGGCCCCACTAAAAGTAAAAAAAGGCCACATTAAATTTCAG
>JAPXFY010006005.1:0-13666 GCA_030674185.1 Monoplex corrugatus
TTTTAAACTTAACGTCAAAATTTTGCAAAGAAAAAAGGGGGGAAAACTGTCAACGTATATAAAAATTTGATTATAGTGATTTCATCTTTAAATGTTTCATACATAATGGGGGGGGGTGAGGGGTGGGGGGAGAATACAAGCGTAAAGGGAAAAAAGGAGGAAGGAGAAAATAACAATGTTAACATGACAATTATCATGAATCAACAACAAAAATCACCAGTCCGTATAACAAAATGGAATGTCATCAATGAAGTATAACAACAACAGACATGTTCTTGTCAAAAGAGAACACTTACCAAATCACTGTCAACAAGGAAAATTTTCACTTTTGCCAAAATTTTGTTGATAATGGTGGGCAAACAGCTACATTCAACAAATATATAGAAACGGTCTGTCACAGATATGAATTCCTGAAAAGGAAAATTTAAATCAGCAAATACTGAAGCAAAGGAGAAAGACTGTAAACCCAACGTTTTATAATCAATAACAAAAAATTGCAACATAAGAAAAATATTCTTCAATCATTTTGCTGACACAGCAGTAACACTGATTAATTAACAATTTACAGTTGAAGGGAAAAATGTCCATAACTGACCACATTGGCATAACTGGCTGGGGAGGAATGGCTTATTCCAGAATTTTTTTAAATAAAAATGCTATTCAAAAGTACGATACATACAACTTCCAACTTAAAATCAGATTCCAGTAACTTTTCAGGGAACAGTATCTTGAAATCTCTCAGCTGGGTGTCTGAGTATTTGTACTTCCGATCCATTAAGAACATATACTTTACAAAAACTCAATGACACCCATCTGGAAAGGCAGAGGCATACCAAATGGCCTGAAAGTTAGAACTTCTAAACTATTTGAGATCTGGCCAGTCAGATTTTATAGCTGCGAAGCCTAGACTCTGAGAAAAAAATGATTGCAGAAGAATTGAGGCAACAGAGGATGTGGTTTTATAGAGAAATACTACATGTTAAATGACAGACAGAAGAACTGATGAAGTGTCCTGAAAAAACCTGATACCAACCAGAAAACTACTAGCGGGCATCACCAAAAGAAGACTAAAATACATTGGCCATGTGTCACGCAACAAGAACAAGGACCTCATAGCAACCATATTTCAAGGAAAAACAGTGGAAAAATGAAGAAAGGCAGACCTTCAATCTCATACATCGAGAACATAACCAACATCAATGGCCTAAATATTCAAGAAATTGTCCACAAAAGTCAAGACAAGCAGGCTGGAGGAGATTGTGGCATCCTGATGTGCACAGGCCAACACTGAACCCAGTGACGCCAACAGGTGAGACAAATGAGACTTCACAAACCACCTCCAATCTCATACATCAAGAACATAACCAACATCAGTGGCATGGCCTAAATATTGAAGAAATTGTCCACAAAAGTCAAGACGGAGCGGTTTGGAGGGAAGTGGAGTGTCAATGGGTAGCAGGGCCAACACTGAACCCAGTGACGTGAAAGATGAGACTGGTGAGATTTCATCAAAGCTGAACTGAATTACCAACTTGCTGCCCATGATGCCACGTAGAGCAGCAATGAAGATACTTTATTCCTGTCTGTTAATGGCCAGCCTCTGTACCATAGCCCAGGTATGTTTCAGGACCTCAAGTTCTCGTTTACTGGTCTGTTTTCTCCTGCTTCAAATGCCTGTAAACATTCTACGTAGATCAGCTAAGTTTTTTTCCCTCTGCAAATGAGGCAATGAATTCCGTACTCTCCTTAAGTCAAGTGGAATATTCCTGACATCACTCTGTCTGTTGTGCTGTTCCCTTCCAACAGGAACAGATGTTCTTTCCCAAATATTCATCATCATCATCATTCATCATCATCATCACTCATCATCAAGTCCCCTGCCGCATGGCGTTGGTAATCATGGCCCTTCCCATGTAAACTATCCTTTGTTGCCGCAAGCACATCTTCCATCCTTTCTGTCCTCAAACACCCTGTAATCCGTCCAATATTTTCTCCCTGGTGTTCTCTTTACCTCCAGCTTTCCTGTCATGACCAGGTGCTCTATTCCCCTTTCCTTATAAAAATGGCCTATAAATGTTGCCTGTCCCTTTTTCCCAATCTTCCTTATCAATGATCTTCTTGTGTCTGCCTCCGCCAAGACTGTCTCGTTTGTTTTCTTTGCTATCCATGGAACTCGCAACATTCTTCTAGAAACCACATCTCGGCTGCCTCAGTCTGTTCTGGCTTTGCGTGTTGACAGTCCATGACTCACAACCATATTCCTAAATATACTAGACCCAGTTTTCACAATGACTGGCTTCAATGGTCAAGAAACTGGATCCTGCACAAGATCACGCAGGATGCCGAGAATACATTGCTAGAAATGCTGATGGGTAATTTCCCTTTCCTCCTCACCAAAACCTGAAAAGGAATTTTCAATTTGTGAAGAAGAGATAAAAGTGATGTGGAGATGCCAGGCAACCTGTGCTTTCCATGTACCGACCAGTGACCCACACAGGTCAGTTTTCCATTCTGCTGCATGTTGGGTGATAACTGAGTCATTTCTGGGAGGGCATAATCCATATTGGAATGTTGATCTGTTTCATTTTCTGGAGAAAATTAAGTATGCAGGCCATGCGCTATGAAACCATGAGACTGACCTTATGAAGACTCTCTTTCAAGGCAAAGACTGAGGCAAAAAGAAAACGAGGCAGACCACCAGCTTCTCTCATTGGCAACATCACCGAATCCAGCAGCAATGAGAATCCATGAAGTCAGCAAGGGCCAACAAAGACCGAAACAAATGGAGGAGGACAACCCTGTTGGTGTCACAGATTGCAGCGGCCAACACCGAACTTGGTGATGCCGACAAATGAGATGAGATGAGGTGGGAGTTCTCTGAATCAGTCAGGTAGAGTCATTGACAGATGCAAGGGTTGCTCCATGTTGCTTTCTTCAGGGTTTGTTGGACAAGGAATGGAATGGAATCTTTTATTTAATGTCTGTTCACAATAGTGATTTTACACACACACACACACACACACACACACACACACACACACACACACCACACACACACACACACACACAAAAGAAAAAGGAAAGAAAATGGAGGAAAAAAGAAAAAGAAAAGAAGGGGGGGGCTGGGGAGGGGCAGTGGAGTTTGATGTAAGAAGGGGAACAATTAGAATTTAATAATTCAGAACAATGAATTAAGTGTCAAATAATAACGAACAATTAATTAACTCTTCATAACAATCGCCATGGGGGATCTGAGAATCAGCTGGAGTATCGAAATAATATAATTTTTGTTGTAAAGGATATCTCTAGGGTCAGTACATGAAAAATCGAGATTGTTTATTTCTATATGTCGTAACTTGGATATTGCTGAATTTGTATAAACTGAACGTTCTAACACAGAACCAAGTTCATGAACTGATAGTAGTATATTATTGAATGTTATGGCATTTGCATTATTGGATGCACACGTCTCTTGCTAATTTGTCTGAAACATCGCTCCAATGAAGTCCACAATGTGATGGAACCCAGCAAAAGTTTCAAAGAGCAGATGGTGGGACTGATAATGCTTTTAAACAAATACATACATTTTGTGTATATTTTGTTTTTCAAAGAGTTAAGCCTTAGTTTGTATATCAAGGACGCTAGCTGTCTGGGGCAGAAGGTATCAACTTGGATATTGCTGAATTTGTATAAACTGAACGTTCTAACACAGAACAAAGTTCATGAACTGATAGTAGTATATTATTGAATGTTACGGCATTTGCATTATTAGATGCACCGTCTTTTGCTAATTTGTCTGAAACATCGTTCCAATGAAGGCCACAATGTGACGGAACCACAGCAAAAGTTTATACCAACGCCACTGGATGAAACACAGTGTATCAAATATTTGATCTCAAAGATAATGTCACTATCGTATTACATTTCTTCTGCTTGTTTCAAGTAGGACAACAATCACTTGTTGAAATGTTTTCATTCTCTTCCTCCTGTCTCCTTTCCATTTCCATATGTCTCTCCAACCTTCACATCCTAGACTCTCTCTTTACCACCTCATTCACTCAGTCACTGTCACCAGGCACGAGGCATCAGACGGAAATGATACTGCTGGGTTTGACGTCATGTGTGCATATCCTCCACGCCACTGCCAAAGTGTGGTATCGGTCCACTCGGCGGAAAGTGTGCACTGTCATCAGCTGAGCTGGAATCTCTGCTCCTGTCATGTTACCCGTCTTCCTGACTGAAGGAAGTTTCCATGGTCGTTCCTCTGACTGCATCATCGTAGCTGGGAGGCTGGAGAGGGTGCATGGGGTGGGGTAACCGTCAGTCATACTCTGGGCGAAAGCACAAACAGAAATTAGATTAGCACCTGCGTGTAAGAACAAAATATACCATGTGTTAGAAAAAAAATCTATATAAATATAGATATAGATAAGATATAAATACAGATAAGATATAAACACAGACATAGATATTGATACAGATATTGATATAAATATAGGTATAGACACAGGTATAGACACAGGTATAGACAGGTATTGATACAGATATAGGTACAGATATAGATATAGATACTGGTATAGATACAGATATAGGTGTAGATACAGATATAGATACAGATAATAGATACAGATTATAGGTAAGATACAGATATAAGTACAGATATAGACATAGGTACAGATATAGATAATAGGTACAGATATAGGTGTAAAGATACAGATATAGATACAGATATAGGTACAGATAACAGATATAAGTACAGATATAGACATAGGTACAGATATTATAGATATAGGTACAGATATAGATATAGTACAGATTATAGGTACAGATATAGATACAGATATAGATACAAGATATAGATATAGGTACAGATATGGGTATAGATATAGATACAGATATAGGTACAGATATATGGTACGATATAAGATACAGATATAGGTACAGATACAGATATAAGTACAGATACAGATATAAGTACAGATATAGACATAGGTACAGATAGAATAATAGTAGCACGAGACATAGGTATAGTTATAGGTACAGATTAAGAAAACAGATTTGGGTACAGATAAGAAAAATTGTACAATAAAAGACATAGGTACAGATACGGGTATAGATAAAAGGTACAGATATAGATATAGGTACAGTTTATAGATATAGGTACAGATATAGATATAGGTACAGATATAGACATAGGTAAAAGATATAGGTAGAGATATAGGTTTACAGATATAGATACAGGTACAGATATAGATATAGGTACAAGATATAGTATATAGGGTCCAGATATAGATATAAGGTTAAAAAAAAAATAGATATAGGTAAAAGAAATTTATAAAATTTATAGGTACAGATATAGTTATAGGTACAGATATAGGAAACAGGAATAAGATAATAGGTACAGATATAGATACAGATATAGGTACAGAAAATAGATAAAAGGTACAGATATTAGGTTATAGATAATTTAGGTACAGATATAGGGTACAGATATAGATAAAAAGGTACAGATATAGATTACAGATATAGATATAGGTACAGATATAGATATAGGTACAGATATAGGTATAGATATAGGGTCAGATATAGGTACAGATATAATACAGATATAGATATAGTAATAGATATAGAAGTACAGATATAGGTACAGAAAATAGAAAACATATATAAGTTACAGATATAGATATAGGTCAAAAAATTTTAAAATACAGATAAAGATATAGGTACAGATATAGATATAGGTACAGATATAGATACAGATAAAGATATAGATAAATATAAGATATAGACTGAGATATATAGATACTGATATAGATACAGATATAGATATATAGATGTAAATACAGATACAGAGAATAGATATAGATATAGAGACACAGATATAGATACAGATACTGATACACAGATGTAATATAGATACAGACAGAGAATAGATTATCGATATATATAGATACATATAAGATATAGATATATATATAGGTAGAAAAGAAACTCTAGGGAGCACTAGATACAGAAGGTCTTCAAGAAGATAACCCTTTAGACAAGTGTTTCGGCCCTGAATTCCTTACAACTCTCGGGAGGGGCCGTGGCCAATCCAGGTCATGACTCTGGATGCCCTTCTGTGTTGTCTTATTTTTTTTTTTTTTTTTTTTTTCCCCACGCCGGGGAGCGAACTGGGACGATTCGCTCTTTAGAACTGCGGTACGCAGGTTTTTAACCAATGTGCAACGGGGCACACATCATCTGTAGGGAAATTTTAATCCTTATGAATTTCATTTTGGTTCCCCCTTCCCAGATCCAGCTTGAGCCCCTTTTCTGCTCCCCTCTGCCATTGTTTTAAGGGCTCAGTCCTCTTCTTCCCAAAATGGCAGTTTTTCATGAAATTTAAGCGGAGGTGCCCAAAACCCTTTCCCCCCGACCTCTAGGCGAAGATTTTGCCCCGCAGACCTGCTTTCTTCAGGGGCTGGAAAACCCGGGCGTATTTTCGGTTTTGTAAAATTGCTTCTTCCATTCTGTTTTCGTATGGCACAGTAGTTCTATCAGAATCATTTTTTCGGGGATCAAAGTGGAGAGCGATGTCTGGTCTCATGCCTTCTTGCTGAGACATCTGGGTAATTTCCCACTCGGGGGTCTGCGACACTCCCTCGATGCTCCACCAAAAGACCCTTTGGCAATGTGCGGGTTGTCTAGCACTTTCGGCCAACCTTTTCCCCCCCTGCTTTGTGAACGTTGTCAAGCAATTGGTGCGTTTGGGGTCTGGTTTTTTCGCAAACCACTCGTGATCACTTTCAGAACTTGTTGTCCCTCCATGTATCCCTTCCTTGGGCAGCGCTACTTTGCAAAGTTAGGACATGTTCCACTGTTTTTTCCTTCTGACAAGCGGACATGCGGGGCGCTGATTTCCCCCATTTCACTAATTTGCATTCGGGGGAGCAGGTCAATACGATCTGAGGAAAGTTTATCCTTAGAGGAGCCATGTCCACATATCGTTCCAGCTGAAAACTTCTTTGGAGTACTGTCCCTGTTTCCATTCCCCCTTTGACCTTGCTGGACTGCCTTCTCACTCTTTTGACATCTTCTTTTTCCTTCAACTCCTGTATGACTGTCTCTTTTTTCCTTCCCTTTGGTTTTGGGCCACCACTGATTTTTGTTGCTCCCAGTCCCTGTCGTTGGTTTCGTGTGTCCAATTATTTCTTTGATGCGAGGTTTTCTTGGCATTGTTTACAGCCTCTTGGACTTTCCACTTTCTGCAGTTCTCAGCTTTGGATGAACTGATCTCACATAGTCTTCCGATTCCTCCAGCATGCTCAACAGTCTTGCTTTTCCCAAATTTGTATTCCTCCACTATGGGTTTAGAGGTGCTTCAGCATTGCTTGACGACAGTAGAATGCAACATCATGAGACCAGGGGGGACACCAGCCATTTTCTTGTGTATTTGTTTATTTTGGCTTCCATTGCTTTTGACTGTGCGGGCAAATGTAAGATTTCAGTGGCCACAGCCTTTGGTATCAGCTGAAATGTAGACACCAGACTTTGTATTTTCCTGGGAGCCGCAGTTATCTATTTTCTTCAGGGCCTTTTTCTGCTGTTTGCTTGGTTTCACATCCCCTTTTTGTGTCTTTCAGGGATCATCATACCATCTTCCGAGACTTTTTACTGGCTCTTTTGTGACGTGGGGATGGCTTGGTTGGGTACCCTGAAATTTTACTGAATCTGCCACTTTTCCTTTTCGCAGTGAGAGCTTCGGATTTTTTAGGTTTGAACCCATTTTTGAAAAGGCCACCAGCTCATCCGCGCTTTAAATTTGGTGGTCTCTTCCTCATCCTGGGCAAACTGTTTTTGTCATCCATAAAGCTTTTAGAGGGGGATCTGGTTACCCCTCTCCCCGATTCACTGGACCTGAACCTTCATTCAGCTTTCAAGATGACTTCCTTGCCAACACAAAAGTATGGGGGGGGATTGCCCCCCAAAACCCTCTTCTCTGTTCTTGCTTTTTGGATGGCATACCCAAATCAACGTTGGCATGTTCCAAGCATCCAGGCATTCCTGGTATGCCTCCCTTTTGGACTGACATATCCAGATACTTGTTTTCAGTCAGGTATTTTTGTCAATCTTGCTGCCATAACAGAGAAGAAGATTTTCCCCTCGACGTTCAGAAGTGATATTGGCCTGAACTGATTGATGCTGCTGGAGTTCTGCTCCTTCGGAATGTACACTCCTTCAGCTCTCATCCATTGGTCGCTGATCTTCTGGTTCCTCCATGCTGATCGAATCATCTTGTGGAGCCACTCAAGCACTTTTGGGCATTTCTTGTAGAGCAGGTATGGTATTTCCGTTTGGTCCAGGTGCTGACTTGGCTCTGGCTTTCTTTACTACGTTCTTATATATATAGCTACAGATAAAGAATTTATATACAAATAGATTTCTGCTGTGTTTTTCCTTTTTATGTGTGTATGCTTCATGGACAGCATCGCTGACCGTCTGCAAACTGTGGGCTCCATGACATCACACACAAAAAGCAGAGACCGTAGTCGCCTGGCAATCCTTTGTGACAAAGAGTGGAGCTCCCACCGTCGTCCACAAGTGATGGAGATGGATGATGGAAGATGATGCAAGTTGTTCTTTGACTCCCTCATCCATATCAACCACCTTCCTTAAGGAAGCTGGTGGATAGGGTGAGGGAGTCAAAGGGTTAAGTTTTTGCTTTGCTAGCATGGTTAGCAATGCAGGGTCCTGGTGGGCAGGGTGCGGGAGTCAAAGGGTTAATGTTCTGTGTTGCGCATACACATGGCATATGAAAACTGCTAATGTCCTGGAAGCTTATCACGTATATACAAATTTTCGCCAGTTGAAGAAAGTCAAGAGGCATGCTGGAAATTCTTATTTGTATCGTTGTTTAGAGCCCAGCTGAGTGCGTAAGCCATATCAGGACTACAACCCATTTCAATACACACACACTGTATACTTCAATAGGAAATAAAAAGGAACAGAAAACAAAATTAAGTACAAATATCAATTTAAGGAGATGTTCTGTCCAATTATCAACACAGGGATTTAAAAAAAAGTATCTGAATACAAACACAAAACATATCTAAAAATGAGCCTAAATTACCAATAATTGCTTCCGCATACCTCATTTCCCTCGAGCCTAAAATGTATTTAATAGATGTACCCAATCATCAATCCTAAGAGAAAGTATGTAAGACTTATACTGAATACATTACAGGTGAATGGACCAGCAAGGCAGAAAACGATAGGCAGAAATAACAGAAAGCAAAGGACCGAGGCAGAAACAGAGTGACAGAAAAGAAGAAATTTCTAGACACAGAATTTCAAGAAGGTGGGGATACTATTTGTATTGAGAGATCCCCCGGCATCCCCACGGGGGAAGGCATGCTGGAAACTAAATACAATATAAAACAAGTTGTCCCATAACCCTGCAATTACGGGAAATGAGACCTTTAACTTGTCTCAGGGCCGGCACTGTAAGGAACAGTGGTCCCGTTCTATCATGCGCTTTACCTTCTCCAACCATGTGACAGGGTAAGATATCCATCACAGCTAAACTGACTAGAGGCTTCTGCTACTACAATGATTAGAAAGGAAAGCAACATTTATAGGACATTTTATGAGGCAAGAGAAACATTGCAAAATGGCTGAGGACAGAGAGGGTGGAGATGTACTTGCCGTGACAAGGGATAGATTCGTATGCAGGGCCATGATCACCAATGCCATACAGCAAGGCACATGATGATGATGAGTAGCCAATGAGATGTTGGTAACTATTTACAAGAATGATGATAGCCAATGGGAGTGTTGGTAACTATTTACAAGATGACAGATAACGATAACCAATGGGAGTGTTTGGTAACTATTAATAAGATGATGATAGCCACTGGGAGCGTTGGTAACTATTTACAAGATGACGATAGCCATGAGAGTGATGGTAACTATCAATAAGATGATGATAGCCAATGGGAGCGTTGGTAACTATTAATAAGATGACGGTAGCCAATGGCAGTGCTGGTGACTATTTACAAGATGATGGTAACCACTGGGAATGTGGTAATATATTTACCAGATGACTACAGCCAACGGTAGTGCTGGTAACTACTTATCAAAGGAAGGTAGCCAATGGTAGTGCTGTTAACAACAGCGAAGGCTGCAGATGGAAAAGCAGGAAACAACACATCCGCTTAGAGTAGCCAAACTAGTGATCACTCACAGCTGAACCCTTAGACTCTCGCACACTGTCCACCAGCATCCTCCACTGTCAACCTTGCAAGCAAAAGCAAAAACTTAACCTTTTGATTCCCTCACTCTACCCACCAGCTTCCTGTAGGAACCTGGTGGATAAGGTGAGGGAATCAAAGGGTTAAGTTTTTGCTGTTGGTGGATAGGGTGCAGGAGTCAAAGGGTTAAGTTTTTGCTGTTATTGGATATGAGTGAGGGAATCAAAGGGTTACGTTTTTGCTGTTGTTGGATAGGGTGAGGGAATCAAAGGGTTAGTTTTTGCTGTTGTTGGATAGGGTATGGGAGTCAAAGGGTTAAGCAAAATAGGTGATGAAGAAATTGGTAACACTTCATTCTACTCACCAACTGAAGGTTAGCCAATGGGAGTGTTGCTAACAACTTCTTCATAGCTGGGAGGAGATCATGAACCGTCCACCATTCCTTCCTTGGTTTCGATCATCACCTGTGTGGAAAATAAGATTGTCAGGCAAGCTGCTGGCTACTTGCAACACTTCTATCATATTTGTACACTCATACACGCAAATACACATATGCACACAAACACAGACATGACTGTGCCCATGCATGCTTACACGCTTACATACACACACAGCGCATATGCACCTGTGGGCACGCACACACACATAATCACATTCATGCATGCTCGTATGCATACATACACATACGTGGGCACGCAGACAAAAACACTTGCACTAAAGCACACACTTAACTCACATAACCATATTCGACATATCTACAAGTACATATTTGTCCAAACACTCACCTCCATTACGATCTCCCTAAACGTCAAATTAATTAATAACAAAGAGAAATATATCAAAATAAACAGAAGAAACCTATTGGGTTACACAAAAGTAAAACATAAGCGATTCTCAGAAATAAACTGCTTTTGAATAAGACGATAAACCAAGTTATTGTTATTCTTGTTTAAAGCCCAGCCGACTGCGTAGATTCATATCAGGGCTATAACCAGTTCAAAACATATAACATACATTCAACAAGGAAAAAAAAAAGACAAGAAAATTAAGTACAACGTATCAATGCATTCGCACACATAATCTAAGGACATCCCTTGGCGTTGACCACTCCCTCCAATTTATCGCACAGGGGATTTAAAAAACACACCTGAATAAAAATATAAGCATACCTAAGGACACCAAAACATATGTAAAAACAGGCATAAATTACCTAAAATTGCTTCTGCATATCTCACCTCCCTTGAACCAAAAATGCACTAATACAAGTACCTAATTATCAATCTTAAGAAAAAGTATGTAAGACTTTATCGAACACATACAGGTAAATGGACTATTAAGGCAGAACATGATAGGTAGAAATGACAGAAAGCAAGGAACAAGGTAGAAACAAAGAAAGTGACAGAAAAAGAGGAAATTTCTAGCACAGAATTTCCAAAAGGTGGGGATACTATTTATATTGAAAGAGCCCCGGCATCCCCGCTGGGGTGTCAAACAGTAATGAACTGATATATACCAAAATATCAAAACAGTAATTAACTGATATATACCAAAACATCAAACAGTAATGAATTGATATATACCAATATGAAAAACAGTAATAAACTGATATATACCAAAACATCAAACACTAATGAATTGATATATACCAATATGAAAACAGTAATAAACTGACATATACCAAAACATCAAACAGTAATGAACTGATATGTACCAAAATATCAAACAATAATGAACTGATATATAGATACAAAAATATCAAAACAGTAATGAACTGATGTATACCAAAATCTCAAACAGTAATGGACCGATACATACCAAATATGAAAACAGTAATGAACAAATATATACCAAAATACCAAACAGTAACTTAATACATTCGGAATACACCAGAACATATCACAATAAACCACAAACAAAATATAAAATACACCAGAACATATCACAAATAAATCACAAATAAAATATACCAGAACTGTTTTCAAATGTGAATGAGATTCAAGAGTCATATTATATAGAGTTATATTGTTCTTGATCTTAAAAAAACAGAAAGACAAAAAAGTTCAGCCAAGAAAGCCATTTTTGAGTCAACGTGACTTACAAAGTCAGAATTTCTGAGCTATGATTCTTCTGCTGTCTGTCAACAGCTTCTTGCAATGGTGTTACCAAGCTTGGAAAATTCCATAGGCAACTACACTGAAGATGTCATTTGATGGAAATCAAACTATCAAAACCATTTAAATGCTGAAAACCTGCTCATACACTCTATACCCTCATGAGATCTTGAGGTTCTGTCTAGCTGAAACATTCATATAAGCTTGTTTGGGATTAACTGTTATAAATGCCAGTCGTACAGCACTAGGCCTACAGTACAAACCGGTGTTGCAGCGTACTGCTTTCAAAACCAGTTTCAGTTTCACAAGATGAAGTCTCCACGCTCAGAATGAATTCCATGTGCACTAACGTCACAGGTGCCATGTGAACGGAGAAAATCCAGAATGATCCCAGCACAAGCCTTAAGCCTGCACATAAATCCAAGAGCTGGCCAGGCCCTGAGGTTCTATCCACATTTGTTCCGTAACCCGAGGTCATAGGAGAGCGAGGTGGGCAGAGACCTCAACTTTTCTCAGGGGCAGCACCAAGGAGCTTCCATCTTTTCTTTCACAAAGGTCAATAGATTTTTATTAACCCCACTGTGCGATGGTGCCGCACGGCGCCTGAAGTGTTTTCCATTCAAGTCGCTGTGCAGCAACTGAAGCATTCTGCCTACAAGTTGTCATGACGCCTGAAGTGTCGAAAGGATTATATGCTCAGCAGATGTAGACACTTTACTCAGTAAGTTTAAAGGTTATTCAGCAGTCCACATTTAGACGTCTTTTTGTCTTTGGATGTGGGAGTGGGGATTTATTCAGTTATACCAAAAGAAATAAGAGGGAAACAGGGAGAATTTTTATAATTTTTATCATTCTCAAGAGTTTATGTCCTTTGATTAATATTAATTCAGTTAAGTTATGGAAGCCCATGCTGCTGGATTCATTGTGTGTGTTACAAAGTGACATTGTCACGGATATAACTGACACAACTACTGCCACTCACGTGCTCGCTGCAGCTGTCTGGACAGGTGGCGACGCCAAACGAAAACGATGACGACAATGATGATGACAACCATGGAAGAAGAGATCACAGAGATAATGATTGTGGAAGCGTTGCTCGGGGAGGGATAGGACGAGGCTGAGGGTGAAATAGCTCCACCTGAAACATTAATCAAAAATAAATTGTTATGGATCGTCACGTCTGTCCTACATTACCATATCGAGGGTTACTTGACAAAATGGTGTATCTACCTTCTTTCAATCCATTTGGGATACTCCATTCTGGTGGTCAACACTTGATATTGTATTTGCACTGTGGTAGGTTTCCTCTTTTTTTTTTTTGTT
>JAPXFY010006006.1:5000-13665 GCA_030674185.1 Monoplex corrugatus
TCTTGATGTCCTTTTGTCGTGTATAACTCATATTATTAATGACTCTCTTTCAAGTGGTATTTTCCCCAGTACTTACAAATCAGCCATCATCCGCCCTTTGATAAAGAAGCCCTCCCTTGATCCCAACATCTTGAAAAACTATAGACCTGTCTCAAATTTGAAATTTTTGGCCAAACTGATTGAACGAGTTGTACTGGCTCAGCTTCTTGACCATCTTAAGACCCATAATCTCCTCGACCCACATCAATCAGCCTATAGAGCAGGTCACAGCACAGAAACTGCCCTCTTAAAAGTTGCAAATGATCTTCTCACATCGCTTGATGATGATAGAATTTCTGTTCTTTCTCTTCTTGATCTATCAGCAGCATTTGATACGATTGACCATGAAATTCTTCTGTTTAGACTGCAATACTCTTTTGGCATTCAGGGTACCGTCCTTGCTTGGATAAAGTCTTATCTTAGTGAGCGTACACAAAAAGTCTTAGTAAATGGCCTCTGCTCACCTGCTACGCGATTGGAATACGGAGTTCCACAGGGTTCTGTGCTGGGACCTGTGTTGTTTATCATGTACACAACACCTATCACATGAAAGCTTTGCTGACGACACACAGCTCTATCAGTCCAGCCCAATTACTCAAATCCATCAAGTGATTGAAAGTACTCAAAACTGCATATATGATTTAAAGGCTTGGATGACACTCAACAAACTGCAGTTCAATGAAGAAAAAACAGAAGTTTTGTTAACTGTTCCTCCAAAATTTGAAAAACATCCCTCACTTCCAGACGCGATTTGTATTGATGGTGCTGACATTCAGATTTCTTCCCATGTTCGTAACCTTGGTGTCATTTTTGATCAGACCCTTTCTTTTAAATCTCACATATCAAATGTCTGCAGGATAGCATACCTGGAACTTAGGAGAATAAGCACCATCCGCCACTATCTGTCTGTAGATGCAACCAAAACTCTGGTTTGTTCCTTTGTTTTATCCAGGCTTGATTATGGTAATGCTCTTCTTGCAGGCGTGCCAAAGTATCTGCTTCAAAAGCTCCAAAAAGTACAAAACAATGCTGCAAGGCTGATTCTCAAGTCACCCAAACATGAACATATCACACCTCTTCTGAAATCCTTGCACTGGCTACCTGTACAATCTAGAATCTCATATAAACTTTCTTCAATCTGTTTCTCATCTGTCTCTGGCACAGGCCCTGATTATCTGTCTGACATTCTTCGCCTCTACGTCCCTTCTCGAAATCTCCGTTCCTCATCTGATGATCGCATTCTCTGTCTCCCTACTGTTAGAACAAAATCCTTTGGTCAGCGTTGTTTCTCCTATCAGGGTCCAACCATCTGGAATACCCTCCCCCTCACCAATAGACATTCTACTTCTACAGCCTCTTTCAAGTCCTCTCTGAAGACCTATCTGTTTAAGCAATACTGACCCGGCCCTATCTTACGCCGCCTCCCCCCCCCCCCCTAGAATCCCCTCAGTGCCCCGCCCCCCTCCCGCTGCCCCCAATCCACTGCATCTCTCCTGTTTATTTAAGCAACACTGATCCCGGTTCTATCTTACGCCGCCTCCCACCCTCCTCTGGAATCCCCTCAGTGCCCCCCCCCCCCTTCCGCTGCCCCCAATCCACTTTACCTCTAGTGTTTATATTTTCCATGTGTCTTTGGAGCGGTGTGTGGTGTGTGTGTGTGTGTGTGTGTGTGTGGGTGGGTGTGTGTGTGGTGCATGCATGCGCGTGCGCGCGTGCGGCACGCCAGTATGTGCAGGTGGGGTGGGGTGTGTGTGTGTGCGGGGGAGGGGGGAGGGGGCATTGTGAGCATGTCTTTTTGAGTTTTATTCATTTGTTGATTCATTTGCTTGTTTGATTTTAGTGATTGTTTGATTTGCTCTAGTCATTATCATAATTTGTATCGATGTAAAGCGCTTAGAGCTCAGTCGAGAAAAGGCGCTCAACAAATCTTCGTTATTATTATTCTCTCTCTCTCTCTCTCTCTCTCTCTCTCTCTCTCTCAATCTTCCTCATTCTCATTTCTCTCTTTGTTTCATTACAATTTTCTTACACAGCAACAGCTCTGCAATCAAATTTCTGACATGTTAGAGTGGTTGCTTAAATTGTATTGACCGCCGCATTTTGTGTCAAGGGATGGACAGCTTCTCTCCCTTGCATGTGAATTCGGCAGGAACTCTTTGCATGCAAATTTGCCATCGTTTTTTTTTTTTTTTTTTTTTTTTTAGAGTTGATCGAATTCTATCTATAAGGACGTATGACGCCTCACCAGTTCTGGTAAGATGTTCCGTACTCCTTTGTCATAAAACACGCACCACACGGATTTCAGGTGATGCTCACGACACCAGCTCAGGGATTCTGCCCTGCCGTGTCCATGCTAACCAACAGCTTGCCTGTACGCCGTGCTAAACAGTACTCCTGACACGCGCCACATGAGATTTATCTCCCCTCTACCTTCCGCCCCCACCCCCACCCCTCCACTTCCCCTTCTCCCAGCCAAAGCCGATTTGAAAACAAAAATGAGGGGAAGTAAGTTTCAGGATAGAATTATACTACGTTCTCTGTTCTGTTCTGTAATCGCTAAACCTCCCTTCAGGAGTATCGCAGGACGTTCGTCTTTGACATTGAGTCAATTCTGACTAGAGAGTTGATTAGGTAGGGGTGGGGGGTTGTTCGTGTTTGTTATATTAAAAGGGAGTTTTTTAAGGAGGGATTGATCATGCTGTTTTAGTTTCCTTTATCAGTGTGTAGATGTGGTTATGAAATTGGATCAAAACTTTGATGTTTGTGATTTGGAAAGTGTGTGCGTATGTGTGTGTGTGTGTGTGTGTGTGTGTGTGTGTGTGTGTGTGTGTGTGTGTGTGTGTGTGTGTGTGTGTGTGTGTAAGTATGTATACATATGTTTGTGTGCGTGTATGCGTTTCCGCCAACGTGTGTAAGAGAAACTGTGTGGATGTGGGTATGTTTGCATATGTGTGTGCGTGTGTTTGTTTGTTTGTTTGTGTGTGTGTGTGTGTATGTGTGTGTGCGCGCGCGTGTGTGTGTGTGTCTATGTATGTGCGAGTGTGCGTAAATGTGTATGTGTGCGTGTGAGTGTGTGTGTGTGTGTGCGCGCGCGCGCGTGCGTGTGCGTGTCTGTGTGTGTGCGTTTTTGTTGGTGCGAGTGTGTGTGTGTGTGTGTGTGCGTTTTTGTTGGTGCGAGTGTGTGTGTGTGTGTGTGTATGTGTGTATGTATGTGTGTGTGTGTGTATATATATGTATGTGTGTGTGTGTGTGCGCGTGCGTGCGTGTGTGTGTGTGTGTGTGTGTGTGTTTGTGTGCGTTCCAAAGCCGTACAAGCTTGGAAATCCCAAAGAGAGCTTGTAGAACTGTCACGATTCTAACGAATGCTCTTTGAAGGGAATTTTAAATGGCAGTAAGCTACTTGAAATGACAGTTAGGTATCGCGAGTCACATATACACTGTGTGTTTTCAGTGTTGGACAGTATGACAGGGGCCAACAGCCGCAGGCCGTGGGTCATACTGTGGAACTGTTACCGACGAGCCTGTCTATGTGGGGATGGGTGTGACCGGGATCTCTCCAGAGAAGGTGGGTTCTTGTGTGAGTGGATGGATGACTGTGGAGTTTGTTTGGATTCATTGAAAAAGGATTCGTCGCGCTTGGACAATTCCACATGCGCTCCATCTGAATCTGCCATCAATTGTCCTGTAGACTTCTCGAGACTGCACAAAAACCATATGCGCTGGCAAAATCTGGAAATGAGTAAGTGGAAGAGGGTGGAAGTTGTGAAACATTTAGCTGACACTACCAAAATGATGGGAGCATCAAGAGATGGGCGGTGAACAGCTCTGTTTTTAACCCTTTGACTCCCGCACCATATCCACAACTGCAAAAACTTAACCCTTTGACTCCTGCACCTTATCCAGCAACTGCAAAAATTTACCCTTTGCCTCCCCTCACCCTATCCACCAGCTTCCTGCAGGAAGCTGGTGGATTTGGTGAGGGAGTCAAAGAGTAAAGTTTTTGCTTTGCTAGAAAAGTTGACAATACATGGATGCCGGTGGACAGGGTGCAGGAGTCAAAGGGTTAATGTTGCTGGCTAAGATTGGACTCTTGGTATCATATCTTGAGTCCGCGGCTTTATCTAAAGATCTAATCATTAAAGGAAAGGTGAATGAATGTATAAATGGATGAATGGAAGATAGATTTTGATTGATAGGTCGGTCAGTCGGCTGGTTAATTAGTTATTTGCTTGCTCATTGGTTTTAGCTGTCAACAAGATCAGCCTACCTTGATCACAAACTCCAAAATCAGAAAAATGGTGTGAGCAACGCCTGTACAAATATCATAAGCAACAACACCTGTCCAAACATTATAAGCAACAACACCTGTCCAAACATTATAAGCAACAACACCTGTCCAAACACTATAAGCAGCAACACCTGTACAAATATCATAAGCGACAACACCTGTCCAAACATTATAAGCAACAACACCTGTCCAAACATTATAAGCAACAGCACCTGTACAAATATTATAAGCGACAAAGCCTGTCCAAACATTATAAGCAACAGCACCTGTACAAATATTATAAGCGACAACACCTGTCCAAACATTATAAGCAACAACACCTGTCCAAACATTATAAGCAACAACACCTGTCCAAACATTATAAGCAACAGCACCTGTACAAATATTATAAGCGACAACACCTGTCCAAACATTATAAGCAACAGCACCTGTACAAATATTATAAGCGACAACACCTGTCCAAACATTTAAAGCAACAGCACCTGTACAAATATTATAAGCGACAACACCTGTCCAAACATTATAAGCAACAGCACCTGTACAAATATTATAAGCGACAACACCTGTCCAAACATTATAAGCAACAGCACCTGTACAAATATTATAAGCGACAACACCTGTCCAAACATTATAAGCAACAGCATCTGTACAAATATTATAAGCGACAACACCTGTCCAACCATTATAAGCAGCAACACCTTTACAAACAGTGTAAGCAAAAACACCTGTCCAAATATTATAAGCAGCAACACTTGTATAAATAGTATAAGCAACAACACTTGTATAAATAGTATAAGCAACAACACCTGTACAAATATTGTAAGTAATAACACCTGTCCCGACATTTAAGCAACATCTGTTCAAACATGATAAGTAACAACACTTGTCAAAACATTATAAGCACAACACTTGTCCAAACACTATAAGCAATAACACCTGTCAAAACATTACAAGCAACAACAGCTGTCCAAACATTACAAGCAACAACAGCTGTCCATATATTATAAGCAACAACACCTGCCCAAATATTATAAGCAACAACACCTGTCCAAACGCTATAGGCAACGGCACATGTCCAAACATTATAACCAACAACACCTGTCCAAACACTATAAGGAACAAGACCTGTATACACATTATAACCAACAACACCTGTCCAAACACTATAAGCAACAACACCTGTCCAAACACTATAAGCAACAACACCTGTCCAAATATTATAAGCAACAGGACATGTCCAAACATTATAAATAACAAGACTGTCCAAACACTATAAGCAAGATCTATCCAATTATTATAAGCAACAAGACATGTCCAAACACTATAAGCAACAACACTTGTCCAAACACTATAAGCAACAACACCTGTCCAAACACTATAAGCAACAAAACCTGTCCAAATATTATAAGCAACAGGACATGTCCAAACATTATAAATAACAAGACTGTCCAAACACTATAATCAAGATCTATCCAATTATTATAAGCAACAACACCTGTCCAAACACTATAAGCAACAACACTTGTCCAAACACTATAAGCAACAAGACCTGTCCAAACACTATAAGCAACAACACTTGTCCAAACATTATAAGCAACAAACACTTGTCCAAACACTATAAGCAACAACACTTGTCCAAACACTATAAGCAACAACACTTGTCCAAACATTATAAGCAACAACACTTGTCCAAACACTATAAGCAACAACACTTGTCCAAACACTATAAGCAACAACACTTGTCCAAACATTATAAGCAACAACACTTGTCCAAACACTATAAGCAACAACATCTGTCCAAACACTATAAGCAACAACATTTGTCCAAACACTATAAGCAACAACACCTGTCCAAATATTATAACAACAACACTTGTCCAAACATTATAAGCAATAACACCTGTCCAAACACTATAAGCAACAACACTTGTCCAAACATTATAAGCAATAACACCTGTCCAAACATTATAAGCAATAACATCTGTCCAAATATTATAAGCAACAACACCTGTCCAAACATTATAAGCAACATGACCTGTCCAAACATTATAAGCAACAACACCTGTCCAAACATTATAAGCAACAACACCTGTCCAAACATTATAAGCAACATGACCTGTCCAAACATTATAAGCAACAACACCTGTTCAAACATTATAAGCAACATGACCTGTCCAAACATTATAAGCAACAAACCTGTCCAAACATTATAAGCAACAACACCTGTCCAAACATTATAAGCAACAACACCTGTCCAAACATTATAAGCAACATGACCTGTCCAAATATTATAAGCAACATGACCTGTCCAAATATTATAAGCAACAAAAACCTGCCCAAACATTACAAGCAACAAGATGTGTCCAAACATTATAAGCAACAACATATGTCCAAGCATTATAAACAGCAACACCTGTCCAAACATTATAAGTAACATCAGAACAACTACTTAAGCATCAACAAAGTGTGAAGTGGTTTACTCATTTGACCAAACTTCGACCCGACCAGCTGGCTCAACAAATATACAACAAAAAGATACGTGAATTTAAGTCCATCTGCGTATCCATTAACTTATAGACACTGATCCCATGTTTTCTGTATGTTCCACACACAAATGAAGCAACTAAAAATGTTTATTCTTGTTCTTCTTCTTCTTCTTCCTCCTCCTTCTCTTGTTTTTGTTGTTGTTCTTTTTGTTTTTCTTCTTCTTCTTCTTCTTCTTTTTCATTTTCTTTCTTTTTTTTTTCTTCGTCTTCCCCTTGTTCTTGTTCTTCTTCTGCTGCTGCTGCTGCATCATCTTATTCTTCTCTTTCTGTTTTCAAGACACTATATAAGTGCTTATCTAACTAAATACGACACCGGGAAACAAATAAAGTTGCACGAAAGAAGGGAGGTAACTCTTCTCTCGTTGTTGAATTGTGTTTTTTTTGTGTGTAGAAAATATTAAATGAATTAACGGGCGAAACGTGTTTTGTCGATGTTATAAACTGTTGCACTTTATTCCCCGTCTGACGTACCCATGTCATGTTACGTTAATGTTAACAGTCCTAATGCCACCTGCCGACACGTTTTCGGGATTTCTCTTCCTGTTTGTTTCGTGTTGTTTGAAGTTTATTTCATGCTGTTTATGGTACAGACGATCACGAAAGCTGCTTGGGTTTGGGTTGTTTTTTTTGTTGTTGTTTTTTTCAGGCGGTGGTGGTTGGTACTTTTCTACATTGCATCTTTTGGTCATTTAGCTGTTGTTGCTGTAGTTGCATTGATCATTGTAGAAACTGCTGCTTTTGTTTTAAAAAGCGTAAACCCTGGTTCATCATTCAGCTATAGAGAAAGAGTGACAGGACCAATTCATGAATGAAAATTATAAAAAAAAGATAGTTAGCCATCTATCAGTCTCCCTTTTCGTACAGAAATTGTTACATAAAATTCCAATATGTGTACTTCTCTCAAGGTCATTGCGACCTTTTAAAAGCTTTTGTTGAAATAAATTTGATGTTTATCGAAGACAGTAGTACACTGTCACAAATATGGGAACGAATTTTATGTATCATCAGAAGTGTAGAGTTAAAGTAAAGATTCAAATTATAACCATAGCCCTAACCGTAGCCTTAAGGCCTCAGTCATACTTAAAGCTATACTTCATTTTTTAGTATGAACCGAAAGAATAGGCACTGATGTGGATGTAAACGGTTACAAAGACACCAGTCAGCGTAGTGTGGCGGTTAACGCAATGGATTGTTGACTGGAAGTTTGTGGGTTCGAATCCCCATCAGTCCCTTCAAAAATACACCATTGTGGGATTTTTCGGCTCTAACCGGCTCCTACCCAGAGTTGGACGTGTTATGGGTTCATTGGGAAGACTGGGACCACACAGTCGTGTCTCATCCACTTCACTGATGCGTCATTGAGGGTGTTGCTCGAATCTTTCTGACCAGCACTGCAGGTGTCTGTATCTCTCGAGCCTGGTTGACGCCAGGATATATTATGATAGTAAGCGAAGAGTACAGCCCTGTCACGCAGTCTCAATCCTAGATGGAACTCTATAGCATCGTGATTATCATCCTCATCGACAACATCATCACAATTGGAAAGAAAAGAAAAGAAAAAAACTATGCCATTTTCTGTGGCCATTAAGGTGGCATAAAAAACGGGACGAAAAATAAAAAGGTGAGCACAAAGGTAAATCTCCCCGAGTGTGAAGATCCTTAAAAAAATTACAAAGACATGCTCAGACAGACAAGCAAGGAATGTGTTTAAATATTCGTCCATCTTATTAATATTATAACAAACTCGCTTGGTATGTCAAAAAAACAACAACGTTTTTTTCGTTATATCTCT
>JAPXFY010006007.1:0-2500 GCA_030674185.1 Monoplex corrugatus
CGTGATGTCCCTGTGTGACCCAGGACTGGTTTGACGGTTGTCACGTACATGATGTGTGATGTCTCTGTGTGACCCAGGACTGGTTGACGTTGTCATGTACATGATGTGTGATGTCCCTGTATGACCCAGGACTGGTTGACGGGTGTCACGTACATGATGTGTGATGTCTCTGTGTGACCCAGGACTGGTTGACGGTTGTCATGTACATGATGTGTGATGTCCCTGTATGACCCAGGACTGGTTGACGGGTGTCACGTACATGATGCGTGATGTCTCTGTGTGACCCAGGACTGGTTGACGGTTGTCATGTACATGATGTGTGATGTCCCTGTATGACCCAGGACTGGTTGACGGTGTCACGTACATGATGTGTGATGTCTCTGTGTGACCCAGGACTGGTTGACGGTTGTCATGTACATGATGTGTGATGTCTCTGTGTGACCCAGGACTGGTTGAGGGGTGTCACGTACATGATGTGTGATGTCTCTGTGTGACCCAGGACTGGTTGACGGTTGTCATGTACATGATGCGTGATGTCCCTGGTGACCCAGGACGGGTTGACGGTTGTCATGTACATGATGCGTGATGTCCCTGTGTGACCCAGGACTGGTTGACGGTTGTCATGTACATGATGTGTGATGTCTCTGTATGACCCAGGACTGGTTGACGGTTGTCATGTACATGATGTGTGATGTCTCTGTGTGACCCAGGACTGGTTGACGGTTGTCATGTATATGATGTGTGATGTCCCTGTGTGACCCAGGACTGGTTGGTTGTCATGTATATGATGTGTGATGTCTCTGTGTGACCCAGGACTGGTTGGTTGTCATGTACATGATGTGTGATGTCTCTGTGTGACCCAGGACTGGTTGACGGTTGTCATGTATATGATGTGTGATGTCTCTGTATGACCCAGGACTGGTTGACGGTTGTCATGTACATGATGTGTGATGTCCCTGTATGACCCAGGACTGGTTGACGGTTGTCATGTATATGATGTGTGATGTCCCTGTGTGACCCAGGACTGGTTGACGGTTGTCATGTACATGATGTGTGATGTCTCTGTGTGACCCAGGACTGGTTGACGGTTGTCATGTACATGATGTGTGATGTCCCTGTCTGACCCAGGACTGGTTGACGGTTGTCATGTACATGATGTGTGATGTCCCTGTATGACCCAGGACTGGTTGACGGTTGTCATGTACATGATGTGTGATGTCTCTGTATGACCCAGGACTGGTTGACGGTTGTCATGTACATGATGTGTGATGTCCCTGTCTGACCCAGGACTGGTTGACGGTTGTCATGTACATGATGTGTGATGTCCCTGTCTGACCCAGGACTGGTTGACGGTTGTCATGTACATGATGTGTGATGTCTCTGTATGACCCAGACTGGTTGACGGTTGTCATGTATATGATGTGTGATGTCCCTGTGTGACCCAGGACTGGTTGACGGTTGTCATGTACATGATGTGTGATGTCCCTGTGTGACCCAGGACTGGTTGACGGTTGTCATGTACATGATGTGTGATGTCTCTGTGTGACCCAGGACTGGTTGACGGTTGTCATGTACATGATGTGTGATGTCTCTGTGTGACCCAGGACTGGTTGGTTGTCATGTACATGATGTGTGATGTCTCTGTGTGACCCAGGACTGGTTGACGGTTGTCATGTACATGATGCGTGATGTCCCTGTGTGACCCAGGACTGGTTGACGGTTGTCATGTACATGATGTGTGATGTCTCTGTGTGACCCAGGACTGATTGACGGTTGTCATGTACATGATGCGTGATGTCTCTGTGTGACCCAGGACTGGTTGACGGTTGTCATGTACATGATGCGTGATGTCTCTGTGTGACCCAGGACTGGTTGACGGTTGTCATGTACATGATGTGTGATGTCCCTGTATGACCCAGGACTGGTTGACGGTTGTCATGTACATGATGTGTGATGTCCCTGTGTGACCCAGGACTGGTTGACGGTTGTCATGTACATGATGCGTGATGTCTCTGTGTGACCCAGGACTGGTTGACGGTTGTCATGTACATGATGCGTGATGTCTCTGTGTGACCCAGGACTGGTTGACGGTTGTCATGTATATGATGTGTGATGTCCCTGTGTGACCCAGGACTGGTTGACGGTTGTCATGTACATGATGTGTGATGTCCCTGTGTGACCCAGGACTGGTTGACGGTTGTCACGTGCATGATGTGTGATGTCTCTGTGTGACCCAGGACTGGTTGACGGTTGTCGTGTCCATGATGCGTGATGTCAAAGGGTTAAGTTTTTGCTTTTGCTAGCGTGGTTGACAATGCAGGATGTTGTTGGACAGGATGCGGGAGTCAAAGGGTTAAGTGTTTGCTTTGTTTGCGTGATTGACAGTGCAGGAAGCTGGTGGACAGGGTGAGGGAATCAAAGGGTTAAATTTTTGCTCCCCTAGCATGGTTGACAGTGCAGGATATTGATGGACGGGATGCGGGAGTTAGCAGGTAAAGTT
>JAPXFY010006007.1:7500-10000 GCA_030674185.1 Monoplex corrugatus
GACAGTTTAGCATACATAAGATGGAGGCTTTGGAATCCGATAAAGAGGACAGTTTTTTTTAAAGTGTAGATAAAATGGAGGCTTTAAAGTAATAGATAAAGGGAACAGTTTTCGAAACGTACATAAAAATATTTTGGAATCCTAGATGAAAGAAAGGCTTGGAACCGTAAAAGAAAATAAGATGTTTGTTCGTAATTGTAGGTGGAAAGAAGAGGTTCTAGTATTTGAGAGAAAGGGAGAGGTTCTGAAATCATAAGTTGAACCATGGGGGATTATAGACAAGAACAAAACAAACAAAAAAAGCTTTTACAAACGTACATGAAAAAGAGAGGTTTAGGGATTGAAGATGAAATGGATAGTTTTTGCATTGCAGAAAAAAGAAGGGGCTTGTCAATATGAGGTCCAGACAAAACTAAACTGACTGGAGAGGCTTTGGGATCACGAAGCAAAAGAAATTGTTGATGAAAAACAGAGGCTTTCAGATGGCAGACGGTAGAGGAATGCTTTGGAATTGGAGACAGACTTTGGAATCGCAAGAAGAGATGTGGAATCATACACACAAAGAAGAGGTTTAAGAATCATAGACGAACGGAAGGATTTTGCAATTTTAGAAGAATGCAGAGACTTTAGAATCGTTGACGAAAAAGTGAGGTTCTCAGATTGTTGTGACAAGGACAATCTTCGGAATTGTAGACGAAACGGAAAGACTTTAAACCCTTTAACGAAAGAAAGGACTCTGCAGTCGTAGATGACAGGAAAAGCCTTTCGATTCTGAAGGAGAGGCTTTGAAACCTGAGAAAGACTTAGGAATCGGAGACGAAGGAAGAAGAAATAGTACACGAAAAGAGAATCTGTGGAATCGTAGATAGAAAGAAATGGGAGATTTTGAAACTTGGGAAAGAAAGGGAAGATTTTGAAACTTGGTAGAGAAAGGGGAGATTTTGAAACTTGGGAGAGAAAGGGGAGATTTTGAAACTTGGGAGAGAAAGGGGAGATTTTGAAACTTGGGAGAGAAAGGGGAGATTTTGAAACTTGGGAGAAAAAGGGGAGATTTTGAAACTTGGGAGAGAAAAGAGAGATTTTGAAACTTAGGAGAGATTTTGAAACTTGGGAGAGAAAGGGGAGATTTTGAAACTTGGGAGAGAAAGGGGAGATTTTGAAACTTGGGAGAGAAAGGAGAGATTTTCAAACTTGGGACAGGTTCTGAAATCTAATACAAACTCTGAAATCGTACAGAGTCCTGGGAATCAGCCGAAAGATTAAGGCTTTGGGAATGTAGACATATAGGAGAGGTCTAGAATGGCAGGCAAGTTAGCGACTTCGGAAAAAAAAATGTAATGAAATCTGAATCAAAATGGCTGCCAGCGTTTAAACAAACAGGAACCATAAAAACACAAAAATAGAACAAGAACGCGTATTTAATGTAACAAAACAAGAGAAACACAATTTTTCGGCCAACTGGTCTTTGTTAAGCGTGTACAACAGACGACAAAGAGTCATTGCACAACACTTAACAGAAACAATAACAACAACAACAACAAAGCAATAGACAACTTCCCTTATGTGGCATCGAACAGGATAAAATGGCACGGTGTGGATGTTGTCGACTTTCTTTTCTGCTGGATTTTGTGTGTATTCTTTGTCTTTTGTATATGTTGGCATAGACCAGTTGGCCGATAGTTTGCACCTGTCTTATTTTATTGTGTTATATTAAACACATGTTCTACTTCTATTTTTGTGTTTTTCTGTTTCATAATGTAATGCATTAGATAAGATTATGAACTATACACTTGGTGGATAAGAGTGTGAACTATATCATCATCATCATCAGGTGCCTTGCCACATGGTGTTGGCGATCATGGACTTCCATCTGTCTGTTTCTCTTGTTGCATCCAGCATCTCTTCCATCCTCCTTGCCTTCAGCCACTCTGCAAGTCTGTCCAGTATCTTCTCCCTGGGTCTACCCGGTGCTCTCTTTCCCTCCAGCTTTCCCGTTGTGACTAGGTGCTCCAATTCCCCTTTCCTCATAAAATGGCCTATAAATGTTACCTGTCTTTTCCTAATCTTCCTTATGAGTGATCTACTTGTGTCTGCCTCCATCAAGACTGTCTCGTTTGTTTTCTTTGCCGTCCATGGAACTCTCAACATTCTTCTTAGAAATCACATCTCGGCTACCTCAAACTTGTTCTGGCTTTGTTTGTTGACTATCCACGCCTCACAACCGTATAACAGAATTGGTTCTATGTAACATTCATGAACTCTCTTCCTGATGTTAACTGATAGGCATTTGTTGGTAAGAGTGAACTATACACTTGTCTTGATAAACTGAACAAACGCACCACAGTGGTGGAGCAGGAACCTAAAAGGAAAAAAAAAAGGAAAAAAAGGGGGGGGGGGGGGGGGGGGGGGGGGGGGGGGGGGGGGGGGGGGGGGGGGGGGGGGGGAGGGGGGGGGGGGGGGGGGGGGGGGGGGGAGGAGAGAAAAGAAAAGAAAAAAAAAG
>JAPXFY010006008.1:0-13663 GCA_030674185.1 Monoplex corrugatus
ACAACTTTTGTTTTAGATGTTGCTTCGGGGCGAGTTTTATAAGGTTTTTTTTGTTTTTAAAAGAAAGATTATTCGCAGGAACCCCGATACTTTGGGGAAATATATCGTTTTCAAAAAAAGTATTTCTAAATAAGAGAAAAGAGTATATCTAATATACAAGCATTCAGCAACATTTTTGTTGTTGTTTTCTTTTAATGGTTTACGATATGTTTCTCTCTTTTATACTTTAATTCGTTTTAGTTTTGTGTCTGATGCTTTATGTTTAAATTTTTTACGTTGAGGGAAGACATACAAAAGTAAACACATTTTTACTTTCGTGTATGGACACAAAAAGCCGAAAAAGACAAATTGGGGGGCAGAACATGTCATGAAGCGTAAACCATTCTGATGCTTACGATTCAATTTTTCCCTTTCCAAAACGATTTGGAAACGCAGTGTTATGTGGGGATGACAGGCGTTCCCCTTTTCCTTCGACACTTCCCCCTTTCCCTTCTCGTTTTTCTTTTCTTTCTCCCATCAGTTTTGTATAGACTTTCCTCGTCTCTGTCTCTCTCTTTCCACTCTCTTTGGCTCTCTTCTCTCTCTCTCCTCTCCTTTTTTTCTCTCTCACTCTTTTCTCTCGCTCTGTCTCTCTTTCTCTTCTTCTCTCTCTTTCTCTCTCTCTCTTCTCACTCTCGCTCTTTTTGTGTGTTTTTCTTTGCCTGCTCTCTTTTTCTTCTTTCGCGTCTGTCTGTCTCTTCCTCTCTTTTTCTGTCTCTGTCTCTCTGTCTCTCTCTCCCCTCTATCTCTGCTGCCGTTGTCTGTCTGACTCTGTCTGTCTGTCTTCGCTCTCTGTCTCTCTCTTTCCTCCTCTCTTTTCTCACTCTCTCTGTCTCTTTCTCTCTCTCTGTCCTCTTGCCCGTCTCTCGTCTGTCTTTTTGTCTGTTTGTCTGTCTGTTTGTCTTCTCTCTCTCTCTCCCTCCCTCCCTCTGTCTTTTTGTCTCCTCTCTCTCCCTCTGTCTGTTTCGTCGCTCGCTCTTCTTTTTCTTTTCCCCTCTTCTCTCTCTCTCTCTTCTCTCTCTTCTCTCTCTCTCTCTCTCCATCAAAATTTCCTTTTTCTTAGTTCTCTCCCCAGGTGCGTGGACAGTGGATATACATTGAGACTGAGATGTTAAAATCTTCTTTTTGCCTGTCGTTTCTCTGTCCTGTCTTATTTTTCTTCATCCAAATTTTTCCACCTTCCAGTACGTCCCTCCTAAAGCATGCAGAATTTTCTGTTCATTAGGGGTAGTTTGGGGTGGGGGGGGGGGATTATCGCGTTGGACTTTTTCGAGGGCGATAAATGCTTTTTGAGAATTAGCGCTAAACTCAGGTCTTTTATTACCTGGAGCAAAAGTTTTACGGAGGGGACTGACTACGAAAAATTTTCAGCATCATGGCGCTGAAGCGAAAGCACAGACGGTATTGTGTTGCGGGTGGCATAGTGTGGGGGTTGTGTGTGTGGTGTGTGTGTGGTAGGGGGACGGGGGGTGGGGGAAGCGGGGGAGGGGGGGGGGGGGGGGACGAGGAGGCAGCGGGGGAAAGGGATTCAATGGGCACGCTCGCACAGACCGCGTGGTTGTCGTGTTCGAAAACCCCCACTCGATCTCGTTCGTGCCCCAGAAATTCTGGGGACAGTTGTCACCTAGTGAGCAAACAGCCTCTGCTGCGGAACAAGCTGTGATTAACGAAGTTTTGTTTGCGGTTTGAGGAAGCGCTAAGGAGAGAAGACATTTTCCCACCAGCATGCCCGAAAAATAGAAAAAAAAAGGTATAAAAGAGCCACGTTGATCTGATTGTGCACTGCTTGCGCTCGATTCGCCCTGTGACGAGTGTCTGTTGTTCATTCATTAAAATCATTTAACCCGCCGTAAAGGGGGCCCAAAGTGAGTAGTGCTCTTGACGCTGTGCAGCAAAGTCACGGTACTCTCTTTCATGCAGGGATTCTTACAGCAGTGGTCCAGCGATTGCCGGAAGTCTTTTTCGCCCTGGAGGGTCAACCGTCACTGTTTAGTTTAGCATGTACTGTAACCGTCATTGTTTAATTTAGCATGTACTGTAACCGTCATTTTTTAAATTTTAAAGCATGTATCGTAACCGTCACTTTTTTTAATTCAGCATAAAATGTAATCGTCACTGTTTAATTTAGCACGTATTGTAACCCAGATTGTTCCAATGATAGGCTAGTATGAAAATGTAGACTAGGTAAAACAGCATTTAGGCCCCTATTTTTTACTGTAATGTTTGTCTTGATTAGCGCCCCTGTTACGAGAATTAGCTGCCCTGTTGATATAGCTTAGGGGAATCGTGAGTGAAAGTCAGGGAAGATCTAATGCTCAGAATACTTTCTGACTTCGAGTTGAATGGGACGTTGACGTACCATGTCCCGGACACATGTTTTATACAGAACCTGATGCTGAGCTTACGCCTTTTTCATTATGCAGAGAATCTAATAGTAACCAAGACTGTTTCAATGATAGGCTGATACAATACTGGTATAAAAATACGGGACTAGGTAAAACATAGACCAGTCGGGTCTCAGGACCTGGCCAGCTCACGTGTTTATGTGCAGGTTTAAGGCTTGTGTCTTGGCCACCATACACGTGGCATCTGTGACGTTAATGCATATGGAACTCGTTCCGAGCGAGGAGCTGTCGTCTTGAGAAACTGAAACTGAAACTGTCGATGCTTGGTTTTCAAAGCATGTTCTTCAAGATATCTAAGGTCTTGAATTACCAGCTGCCGGTTTCCTCCGAAGACAGAACCATGCAACTGCTTTTCTAATTCTCTGTTCGGTATTCAACGTGTCTTTTGTTGTTATTTTGTGTTGTTTTTAAACAAAACAACTTCATTTTAGTATCTCAAATTTATCAGGTTTGTAGAAGACGAAAAAAACGTCAAGTGAATACATCTCTCTCTCTGGAATGACTTTCGTGTTTTCGGATGAACTGATGCTGAGCTGAAAAGTGTTAAATGGTAAGTAGGAATGGATCTTATTCATTGGGTTTGTTTTGTTGTTGTTATGGTTGTTCGTTGTTGGCTGTTGTTGTTGTTGTTTTCTGGACACCAGTTTGTCTGTGACGTGGGTTTTATGTCACATGATATATCAATCAACTGATCGATAACTGATTGATGAGAGTGATTGTTTAGTTCAAAGGCTCGCTTGGCTGGACAGCTCATACGTGTACTTTGCCTGACTGAATGATTTTTTTATCGATTTGGTCAATCGATTGACTGACTTGGCTGATTGAATGGACTGACTGATCGATTTGGTTGATCGATTGACCGACTGTTGATGGATGGATGGATGGATGGTGGATTGATTGACTGATTGATTGATTGATTGATTGATAGATTGATCGAATCATTGATTGGTCGGTCGGTTGGTTGGCTGGCTGGCTGGCTAGCTGGTGACTGACTGACTGACTGACTGACTGAATGAATGAATGACTGACTGACTGACTAACTGATTTCTTGACTGAATAGATTCATGAATGGGCAGACTGGGTACTTTTGAGAGAGGAGAGAGAGACAGAGACGAGACAGAGACAGAGACAGATAGAGAGCTCAGTTAAGTGCACGTTCCCCATCATTATTTTCTATGTGTATTATTATAATCATACTAGAAAATTCACGCTCACTACAATTTGGAGTTCATAGCCTATCTGGAATTACTGACATTTATTCATTCATTCATTCATTCATTCATTCATTCATTCATTCATTCATTCACTCATTCATTCTTTTGTTCACTCATTCATTTATCTACTTATCATTTTGTATACAGAAAACCCAGCACAGCATAGTCATTGCAATATTACTCAAGAAATACGCAGCTGCTTGTAAAATGCTGTGCTTAGACGAAAAAACGAAAGGATTGCTTTCTTGATTAAAAAAAAAAAAAAAAAAAAAAAAGAAAAAAAGAAGAAGAAGAAGCTGACAAGACAAAATGCCTCCCATCAAGATTATAGGATTCCTTTTTAAGACAGGATAATTTTGCTATAATTGAACCGTTGGCAGTTACACCTGTGGTAAATTTCCATCGCCATTTCTTTATCTTTTAAACGTTCTTGAATTCAATCGTTTATGAATAGAATCTGATTTTTTTGTCAGAAAAGTGGCTCATGTTAGGATACTTGTGTGTGTGTGTGTGTGTGTGTGTGTGTGTGTGTGTGTGTGTGTGTGTGTTTGTGCGTGCGCGCATGTGTGTGTGTGTGTGTGTGTGTGTGTGTGTGTGTGTGTGTGTGTGTGTGTGTGTGTGTTCGTTCGTTCGTTCTTTGATTTAACGTCTGTTCACTATGAGTGATATTAGACGATGTGTGTGTGTGTGTGTGTGTGTGTGTGTGTGTGTGTTTGTGCGTGCGTGCGTGTGTGTGTGTGTGTGTGTGTGTGTGTTCGTTCGTTCGTTCGTTCGTTCGTTCTTTGATTTAACGTCTGTTCACTATGAGTGATAGTAGACGGTGTGTGTGTGTGTGTGTGTGTGTGTGTGTGTGTGTGTGTGTGTGTGTGTGTGTGTGTGTGTGTGTGTGTGTGTGTGTGTGTGTGTGTGTGTGTGTGTTCGTTCGTTCGTTCGTTCTTTGATTTAACGTCTGTTCACTATGAGTGATATTAGACGGAATTATACTTGAATACTGTCAACTATAGACGTCTTAATGTTACTGCTCTGTGTGTCTGTCTGTCCGTGTGTGTGCGTGTGTGTGTGTGTGTGTGTGTGTGTGTGTGTGTGTGTGTGTGTGTGTGTGTGCGCGCGTGTGTGTGTGTGTGTGTGTTTTAGCTGTGTATGATATCTTTATTGTCCAAAAATCACCATATTTACGCTCCGATTAAAGTCGGTAGACATGAATGGCAAAGTGGAAAAAAAACGCCTGGTGAAAGTGTGGGCTACAAATTTACAACGGTTATAATGACCCTGCAGTAATATTTTTTTGTTTTCGTTTGGGTTATTACTTTATGGGGGGGGGGGGGGGAGGGGGCAGTGAAGTGAGGTGGTCGGGTGGAAGTACGTGGTTTAAGCAAAGTTCTAACAGATGTTGAAAAATTCCTACAGCTTAATAAAATAAATTGCGCGGCTCGTTTGCAAGGCCACACGCAAGAACAGTTGAATACTGTCAACTATAGAACGTCTTTATGTTACTGCTCTGTGTGTCTGTCTGTCCGCGCGGTGTGTGTGTGTGTGTGTGTGTGTGTGTGTGTGTGTGTGTGTGTGTGTGTGTTGTGTGTGTGTGTGTGGACATGTCTCGTGTTTTAGCTTTTTTCCTTACCCCAACCCCTCCCTCCTCCCCGCTTTAAATGTTGTATTCTAAGTCTCTCTGTGTTTCAAAAACCCATTTATATTACGCTTTTTCTCAGAGACGAAGAGTACAATGGTTTTATCGTCTTGTATACATGCGTCAGATAATGAGGACATTGTATTCTGCAGCTGTGAAAATCTCAAAGGCAGAAAACACGAAGAAGAGAGAGAGAGAGAGAGAGAGGGGGGGGGGGGGCATGTGATATTTTGAGGTAGAGGCAGAGACCCGCACCATACTTTAGGCTTCATTATTCTGGTCTTTTGAATTTCTCACGGTTGGGATATTTCTTTCAAGGTTCTACATTGCTTCGCAATGTTTCCGTGAGGTGAGAACCAAGACATGGCAGACAGCACAGAGAGAGAGAGAGAAGAGAGAAAGCAAAATAAATAGGCATCATATTGAGCCACACTGGTCCTCTTCTTCCTCTTATCTGTCCACTTGTACTACCATGGATGTCGTTGGAGAAAAAGCATGACGGTCAGCAGTGAGCTGGATGTCGTCGAGAGAAAAAGCTGACGGTCAGCAGTGAGCTGGATGTCGTCGGGAGAAAAAGCTGACGGTCAGCAGTGAGCTGGATGTTGATGGGAGGAAGAGCTGACGGTGAGCATGAGCTGGATGTTGATGGAAGAGAGATAGCTGACGGCCATCAATGAGAAGGATGTCGTTGAAAGAGCTGACGGTGAGCAGTAAGCAGTGAGCTGGATGTCGTTGAGAAGAGGAACTGACGGTCAGCAGTGAGCTGGATGTCGTCGGGAGAAAGAGCTGACGGTCAGCAGTGAGCTGGATGTCGTTGGGAGAAAGCGCTGTCGGTGAGCGTGACCTGATGTCGTTGGGAAAAAGAGCTGACGGTGAACAGTGAGCTTATGTCGTTGGGAGAAAGCGCTGACGGTCAGCGGTGAGCTGGATCTCGTTGGGAGAAAGAGCTGACGATCAGCGGTGAGCAGTAAGCTGGATGTCGTCGGGAGAGAGCTTGACAGCCAGCAGTGAGCAGTGAGCTGGATGTCGTTGGGATTGAGAGCTGACGGACAGCAATGAGCTGGATGTCGTTGGAAGAAAGAGCTGACGATCAGCAGTGAGCTGGATGTCGTTGGAAGAAAGAGCTGACGATCAGCAGTGAGCTGGATGTCGTTGGGAGAAAAAGCTGGACGGTCAGCGGTGAGCAGTGAGCTGGATGCTAGTGGGAGAAAGAGCTGACGGTTAGCGGTGAGCAGTGAGCTGGATGCTAGTGGGAGAAAGAGCTGACGGTTAGCGGTGAGCAGTGAGCTGGATGCTAGTGGGAGGAAGAGCTGACGGTCAGCGGTGAGCTGGATGTCGTTTCAAGAGAAAGAGCTGACGGTCAACCGGTGAGCAGTGAGCTGGATGTCGTTCGGAGAAAGCTGACGGTCAGCAGTGAGCTGGATGTCGTTGGGAGAAAGCGCTGACGGTCAGCGGTGAGCTGGATGTCGTTTCGGGAGAAAGAGCTGATGGTCAGTATTGAGCTGGATGTCGTTTCGAGAGAAAGAGCTGACGATCAGCAGTGAGCTGGATATCGTTGGAAGAAAGCTGACGGTCAGCAGTGAGCTGGATGTCGTTGAGAGAGAAAGAGCTGACGATCAGCAGTGAGCTGGATGTCGTTGAGAGATGAGAGAAAAAGTTGACGGTCAGCGGTGAGCTGGATGTCGTTGGGAGAAAGAGCTGACGGTCAGCGGTGAGCTGGATGTCGTTGGGAGAAAAGCTGACGGTCAGCGGTGAGCTGGATTTTCGTTGGAGAAAAAGCTGACGGACAGCGGTGAGCTGGATTTTCGTTGGGAGAAAAAGCTGACGGTCAGCAGTTTTGAGCTGGAAAGGCTGAAGGGAAGGGGGAAAAGCCGTGTAAACGATACGGTGTGAGTGATATTACCTGGGGTGGGGTGGATGGGAGACAAACAGATAGGGAGCGAGAGAGAAAGAGAAAAAGACAGACTGGCAGACAGACAGGCAGACAGACAGACAAGGGGCAGAGAAAAAAAGAGAGGGGAAAGAGAGAGGAGAGGGGGAAAAAAAGCCAAACAGAGAAAGATAAATCAGAATGTTTACTGTGCGTCGGTCATGGGCCACAACACAAACAAGGGGAACGGGCTTTGGGGTTAGGTTTTTCGATTCCTTTCAATCATACAACAATTCTGCACAATCCGGTGGGGAGTAACCCTTAATGCTATGGTACATGGTACAAAATCACCTAATGATTCACAAAAGAGGGGGGAGGAGAGGAGAGGGGAGAGAGAGAGGAGAGAGAGAGAGAGAGAGAGAGGAGATACATACATACACACATACATACATACCCATATACATACATACATACATACATACAGACAGACAGAGAGACAGACGGAAGAGAGAGTAAAACAAAGAGACTGAGAATTTTTTTTTAAAAAGCAACAGCAACAAAAACAGAAACAACCAAACCCCGAAAATACAAAGAATGATAGCACGGGTGTGTGTGTGTGTGTGTGTTGTGTGTGTGTGTGTGTGTGGGGTGTGTGTGTGTGTGTGTGTGTAGGGGTGGTGTGTGTGTGTGTGTGTGGTGCTCGCTCGTGTGTGTGTGTTTTTTTGTTGTGTGTGTGTTTTGTGTGTTGTTCGTGTGTTTGTGTGTTGTGTTTCTGGTTGTGTGTATGTTTGTGTGTGTGTGTGTGTGTGTGTGTGTGTGTGTGTGTGTGTGTTGTGTGTGTGTGTGTGTGTGTGTGTGGTGTGTGTGTGTTTACGCACGCAGTATATTTGTGTTTACGTGTGTGTGTGTTGTGTGTGTTACGCGTGATGTGGTGTGTTGTGTGTATTGCGTGTGTTTGTGTGTGTGTTGTGTGTGTAGTTTTGTGTGTGTTTACGTGCGTGGGGTGTTGTGTTAGTTGTAACCTGCTGTAACGATCGTTCTGTTGAAGGCAACATACCTACCTGTCTTGTGGAACCGTTCTATCCCCTACAAATGCATCGACTTCCCCTACAAATACATCGACTACATCAAGTGTGGAACCTTTCTTGCTTACAAATAGCATCGCTCATCAACTTTAAGTGTGGGTAAAGAAACACATGCTACGGACATTTTAACACGCGCTAGAGCACCCTGATGTAACAGCGGTGCACTGTTCCAACAGATCTGTGGGAAATCATGTGAAATAATGACGATCTGACTGGATGCCAATGAAGAGCAAAGACTGTACAATTAACTCGGGAGCAAATCAAGAAATTTTCCCATTTCAGCAATTTACAGCGACAACAGAGTCGTGAGCCGTTTTTAGTGAGGACCTGCATTCAACAATTTACAGCGCTGTAGATGAAATTACGTGCAAGAAAACCCCTGTTACGATGTTCTATTTATGAACAAAGCAGCTTTTTTACAATTTTTTGCAATGGAGACATGATCGCTCTACCTTGTTTTTGAGACAATCTTCACATGGATACAAAAAAAACTGCAGTTCAAAATATGATTTGTTTTTCGAATAGAATATTAGCAAAAAAATTATGGTCGAAATTGGTTACACATCAGCAAAAAATTTAACAAAATTAAGTTGGCATCTCGTTACTATTCTAATTAGATGTTAAAATTTCCGTGTCTAAAACAAGACCCTTCTATCACAGACAGAGTGAAAAGACCGAAGCTGGTGTTGTGCGGTTTTTTTTTCAAGTCGGTCTGCAGGCAAAAGCGAAGTCATTTCATGATGACTCTTGGTGGATCTTCAAACCCCCAAAAGCATTTTACCCCCCTTTAGTTCATCTTCCTGGGGTTTCCCCCATGTTCTCTCCGACATGCACGGGAGCGGGGAGGGGACATAGTAAACGAAGGGGGTTTCATCTTTCCCCCAAATTTTCCCCCAAACCCCTTTCCCCCGACCCCATCTCATGCCCTGGATCCTCCGTCCCCCCTCCTGGGAAGCGAACCCACTTGCACTTCACCCAGTACTTTTACGGGAGTGTTCTATGGCGGTTTGACCCCTACAGCCTCGACCGTCTTCACGGTCGTAGCGATGGGCTCCGTGGATTCCCGGACCATATCCGCTCCGTGATCGGCCACAAACCCGTCCTAGCATCGAGTTTCGCCCCAAGGGAAGAAAACACCCATTGCGCGGGAGGAATTCCTGAGGACGTGTACGGGGTTTTAACGGACGACGAAATGGTGGATGTGAGCAAACCCCCTGTTAACAACCGTGGTGTGCAGAACTGTTTTTTTCTGGGTCATGTTAGTGCGGGGGGACTGGGGGGAGTACTACTGGCCCGTTTTTTGGTTATCACGGACCCGAGTGTCAGTATGGCCCCACTGTATCCCGTGCCGGACGGAATATGTGCCTAAGGAGGCTCTTTCAGGTGAGTTGTTTATGCTGTGTTTTAGTTGTTGTGGAGTGGAAATGGTGGTTGATGGGGATTATGGCCGGATCGTATCGTCCCTTTTGGATTTCGTGTTGACGAGGATTTTGCCGGTATCGTCATCGTCCTTGTGGATTTCGTGTTGACGAGGATGATATCTATCGTTTTCTGTCTGTCTCTTTGTCGTTGTCTGCTGTCTGTCTGTATGTCTTGTTGTCTATCTCTTTCTGTCTGCCATCTGTCTGTTGTCTTCTCTGTCTGTCTGTCTGTCGTCTGTCTGTCTGTCTGTCTGCCTGTCCTCTATGTCTGTCTGCCTGTCCGTCTATGTCTGTGTCTGTCTGTCGCCTGCTGTCTGTCTCTCTCTGTTTTCTGTCTCGTTCTTTTGTTGTCTGTCTCTCTGTCTGTCTGCCTGTCTGTGTCATCTGTCTGTCTGTCTCTGCTGTCTCTGTTTTTCGCTCTTTTTGTCTCTCTCTCTCTAGCTGTTTTTTGTCTTCTTGTCTGTCTGCCCGCCTGTCTGTCCGTCTGTATTCATCTGTTTGCGATGAATACGTGTATTCATTCTATAGTTTACGTTGTTTCTTTCTGCATGTTTGTCTTCCGTTTTGTGTCCAGTGGACCTTTTTGGTCATGTGCATGTGTGTGTGTGTGTTTGTGTGTGTTTTGTTGTGTTGTGGTGTGGTGTGTGTGGTGGTTTTTTGTGTTATGTATGTATGTGTGGTGTGTTGTGTGGGGTGTATGTGTGTGCATGTGTATGTATGTGTGTGTCGTGTGTATGTAGTGTGTGTATGTATGGTGTGTTGCTGTGTATGTTGTTGTGTATTGTGCATGTGTGTGTGTATGTATGGTATGTGTGCTGTGTGTGTGTATTATGTGTGTGGTGTGTATGTATGTTGTGGTGTTCATGTTGTGTGGGGTGTATGTATGTATGGGTGTGTGTTTGTTGTGGGGTTGGTGTGTGTGTGTGTGTTGTGTGGTGTGTGTTGTGTCGCGTACGTGTGTGACCCAGCCTTAAAAATCATCCCGTTTACATAGTGTGCAAGCCTGCGTTGTTTAGGGCATGATCGTATCCATTGCCGCTGCTCCCAAATTTACGATCTAGATGCAAACAAACCCCCCTGTCACCGCTTTTGAAAACAAGCATGAGAATGAGAAACTGCAGAAAAAAATAAAGTTTTCAAACAAGGCCTTCAGAAAAGGGGCGAAGAAGGGAAAACGCCCGAGAAAAAAAATCTTGATCATATGGTGTCATCGGGGCTTACAGAGAAGAGATGGCGTCCTTCCACATGAAAAGTAGCTTTACGAATAATGAGAAAACACACGGTTCTCATGACATCATCATAACATCATCACAGCATCACTCCCCACATCACACTCATATGGGCGCATCGTCACCAACATCTCTCACCACGACCGCCATCGTCTTTGTCGTCGTCGTCGTGTCTCTAATCATCACTCTCATCATCATCACACATCCACCACCCTACCACCACCACCACCACCATCACCACCCCCGTCGTCGTCTCGTCGTCGCGTCGTCGTTCGCGTTGTCGTCACATCGTCATCATCATCATCATCATAATTACAATTATCACTATTATTTTTTAAACCCCAGCCAATGGCACAGCTTATCAGGCTAAAAAATTTCAACGACTTAAACCCTAAAAAAAAAAATGGAAAGGAAATAAAATCATATAACATACCAATGCATTTAATCTGCACTTGTTCTAATGATTTTATGGCAAGAAGGGGTTTTGGGTTTTGTCTTATAACATAATGAGTTGGAGATTTTATAGAAAAGTTGTTTCTCTATTTAGAAGTCCACGCACAACAAGGAGGAAGGGAGAGAGATAAAAACGCTCTAAGATACTAGCAAAATTTCAAAAGCAGTCCATCAGTAGCATTACAATTAAATATGTTTTTTTTAATTAAACATTTTCAACTAAAAGCAAAATCATTCATCCCTTTTTTTATTTGCCTAGCCCTAAAGAAAAACCTTCTTCTTTCCCTATCAGCCCTAAACCCTACAATAAATAAAATATAAACGACCTTTACACATTTTTTGGAAAAACTCGACCTCTGCCAAGTTGAGTGGCTCTCTCCTAAACAGCCTACTGACTGCCGTTCTGTTCTCTGTGTCTGTCTTTCAGGGGGTCTGTATTTTTTTATTTCTAGAGCGGGGATCGAACCGGGGGGCTTGACCCCCTTCTTAAAATGACTTTTCGAGAAACTTCTTCTACCAGTGAATGCACGAAGGAGGTTGACGTGGACAAACAGGGCCAGACCCTGTCCACTGAAAAAATGGACCCTCTTTTCCCACTGGGGCGATCTTTAAAAAACGTCCCAGCAGAACTGCGTTTACAGATGGCTCTATTGGTTAAATGTCTTTTTTACAGGTACATAAGTGTGAGAACGGGGGTGTGCGCCCCCATGTGGAGTAATGAAGTACCCGTAAGGGCCCGTTTTACTTGAGGGGGTTTTACGTTGATTAATCCCAAGCTTTCACTAAGGCTAGTTTTTGTCTGCCTTGTCCGACATTGTCAACATCTTGGTTCAGATGAAATACATGTATGGGCTGTTTCTACATAGTCATTTCTGCGGTAATATGCCCTGGTGTTGATCGCTCCGTCCAATATTCACCAGGGCTTCAAACAACTAACCTAAATTCAAAAAAACAAACACGCTAAACGCACTAAAACAAAAAAAACTGGCATAAAAACCACAAATTGCTTCTGCACTCACATTTTTCCTTAAAACAAAAATGAGTTAACGCTGTGCCCAATTATCAAAACCAAGAGAAAAAAATGGGAAGGGTTTATGGAAAAATAGTGGGCGGCCGTCAAAGGGAAAAACGTAGGAAGAGACAGTAGAAAGCAAACGACAAGGAAGAAACAAAAACTGACAAAGAAAAAATTTCTGCTTAGAATTTCCAGAAGGAGGGGGTACTGTTGTTAATGAAAGAGATCCGGCATCCTTTCCCGGAGAATTGAAATGGGAGGAGGAGGGGGAGAAGAAAAGAAGAAAAAGAAGAAGACGAAGACGAAGGGAAAAGGGATGATGAGGGGTATGATGATGTAATGGATGTGATGGGGTTTAGTGATGATGATGATGATATGATGAATTAATATATTAATAAATGTTTTAATCCTTAAATCCCTGGTCACAACTAAAACCAAACAAAAACAGACTTGTACGCTGACCTTTTTTAAAACTCCCCGCGTTTTAGTTCAGTTAGTGTTCCCCAAAATTCCTCTGTACGTCTTTTTCCCATCCAGGCCTTTGCCAACACTTACTTTTACGCATCTCAAGGAGTCACACTGACATAGGTGGACCCCATATGGGGATGTCAATTGATGAATCCCCCTTTGGGGGAAAATTAAGTTCTGATTTAACTTTCCCCTTTGGCCCTTTTACTGTCATTCCATTTCTTTTTTTTTTTTTTTTTTAAAAAATAGCAGAAGATCAAACTGTTTAAAAGTTCTTTGGGCTACCGACTGAAAGGTTTTTTGGGGTTTGAACCCCATCAGTCCCCTTTAAAAAATTGTGGGGTTTTTCGGTCTAACCAGCTCCCACCCAAAGTGGCGTGATATGGACTCTTGGGGAAATCTGGGACTACACTGTCGATTCATCCCCTTCACGGGTGGTCATTGAGGGTGTTGTCAAATTTCTACCACACCGTAGGTGGCTGTATCCTTTTGGGCCCGGATACCCAGGGCATATTGTGATGGTAAGCGTAGATACCGCCCTGTCACGCAGTCTCAATCCTCGATGGAACTCCCTAGCATCATGGTTATTTCTCATCGACATCATCTCATTTCATTTTAAAAACTGTTCAGTTTCTGTGGTCTTTAAGGTGGGGTAGAAAATGAGAAAAAAAAAGGGGAGCACAAAGGTTACTTCCCTGAGTGCAGTGATCCTTAAAAAAATAATATGTCCTGAGCTCATGCAAAGAAGCGCTAACTGAAAGAAGAAATACATGGAAACTCTATCAAGCGCTTCCCGAGATCACACAAGCGATTAAATTCTGCCATTTAAAAAACCAA